>CM064504.1:67438287-67670018 GCA_032716605.1 Paralithodes platypus | reverse complement strand
ACTTGTTGAGGGCCTGTGTGAAGGGCCTACCTTGTATCACCACTGGGTGAGGGCCTGTGTGAAGGGCCTACCTGTATCACCACTGGTTGGGGGCCTGTGTGAAGGGACTACCTGTATCACCACTTGTTGAGGGCCTGTGTGAAGGGCCTACCTGTATCACCCCTAGTTGAGGGCCTCCCTGTATCACAACTGGTTGAGGACCTGTGTGAAGGGCCTACCTGTGTCACTATGGTTGAGGGGCCTGTGTGAATGGCCTACCTGTATCACCACTGGTTGAGGGTCTGTGTGAAGGGCCTACCTGTTCACTACTGGTTGAGGGCCTGTTTGAGGGGCCTATCTGTATCACCACTGGTTGAGGGCCTGTGTGAAGGGCCTACCTGTATCACCACTGGTTTAGGGCCTGTGTGAAGGGCCTACCTGTATCACCACTGGTTGAGGGCCTGTGTGAATGGCCTACCTGTATCACCACTGGTTGAGGACCTGTGTGAAGGGCCTACCTGTGTCACTACGGGTTGAGGGCCTGTGTGAAAGGCCTACCTGTATCACCATTGGTTGGAGGGCCTGTGTGAAGGCCCTACCTGTAATCACCACTGGTTGAGGGCCTGTATGAAGGGCCTACCTGCATTACCACTGGTTGAGGGCCTGTGTGAAGGGTCTGCCTGTATCACCACTGGTTGAGGGCCTGTGTGAAGGGCCTACCTGTATCACCACTGTTACGGCTGGATCGGCAATACATATTCGGGATTCTTGATCGTAGGACAGAAATGGCTTAAGTGACAATGACACGCTCGATTCCAGTCCCAAATACTATAATGCTCCAGACAACAAAAGCACCAACGCCCTACAGAGTTATCGTCTACGGTAACGAGGTACCTTAACTCGGCGAAAGTGTACAACAGGGGTAGGCTATGAGGCTAAATTCCCTCAGACATTTATAGGTTACGTTATTACTAAAGAAATGCAATACTCAAGAAACTACGTTAATATTAAGCCTCTAATAATGTAGAATAGAAGCAGGCTAAAGGTATGACAGTGAAATGCTAAATGACAAATGTACACGCCTACTTGAAAGCGCGTGCACTACACTAACTGTCCCCTACTAACATGCACTAGCATGTAGCATACAAGATGTTCATGATCCAGTAGATACCTAATAATACACATGGGAGGAACATAAACAGTAGTCACTTATTATAATAATGAATCTATACTTGGAATAACTGAAAGGTTGCAGGCAACAGTACTGCGCCGGTAGCCTACTACCGCATAGGCTACTTCGCTTCTCTCACTCTGTCTCCCCTCCGAGTCCGTATGCGCCCTACGCAACAGAACTCCGGACACAGCAGCAAAACGACAGTGCAGTTAATTGATACATGAAAGTATTAATAGTGTTGTCTTGTGTGTGAGTAATGTGTATTGTAAAGTGTTATAGATATATACTTAAAGAGAGCTGCAATGCATAGTAAAATAAAGATATATCCCACTCATCATCCCCATGTGTTCTAGCTAGCAGGCCAAGTCACAGGAACAACGAGTCCCAGCACCGAAAGCGAGAAGACTGTAGAGAACACAAGGACAGATAAATTACGTTACTCTACTATACCGGCACTACGAGCGAGCTGTAGTCTCGGGTGCTACACTCGCTCCTGGCTCGGTATGCAAATCAAGGCTAAGTCCTCGTCCCTCTACAGACAACTCCTGGGCATGGTCGGGCTCTTACACATGGCACCAGTCTAGTCACAAATGGGATGATGAGCAGGGCATATAACTCGTGAACATGTAGAACGTTCACCAACTATCCTCATCAAGAAGATCGCTGTTCACATTAACCCCTTAAATCTAATACATGTAAATATATGCTTGTCCTAAGAGTAATACGAGAGGTGAGTGCTGAAACTCCTTTATGACCTCAAGGGAAGGTTATGCATTTAAATAGAGAGAAGAATGAAATGAGAGTAATGTCGTCAGAGAGAAAGAGTGCAACCGTGAGAAGTGGGGAGAGAGAGCAAGGGATGTTAGAATCTCAAAGGTTCTAGGCAACCTAGTCCAGGAAATCACAGCCAACCTCCAGGCAGTGTGCTGTACAACAACATGGGCCCAGCCCAGGCAGGCAACAATGGACTACCAACCCTATCGCGCCTAGCTATAAGGGCAAGGTTGCCAACCAGTCCATACGTCTGGCAACCACCCGGCCGGCAGCGCGGCGTGTTGCTACCCTCTTGCTCTGAAGCCCAACTCACTCTCTCTCTCTGAATTCCCATTATCCTATCTATCAACTTCTCTATTGATACTACATATTAAATGGAAGGTCTCGACATGGCTTAAAACAAAACCCACCACTGGTTAGCACATGACGAGACCTTTGCAGAGATACAAAGAACATAGTTATAAGTTGTCACACTCAATATACATAGCGGCTGACGGTAGCCAGATCACGGGCGGTACAGTGGAGTACCAAGGAGTACAATCAGGTTGCGTTGCCCAGCACTGGGGTGCGTCACACCACTAGTTGGGGGCCTGTTTGAAGGGCCAACCTGTATCACCACTGGTTGAGGGCCTGTGTAAAGGGCCTACATGTATCACCACTGGTTGTGGGCCTGTGCCAGGGGCCTACCTGTATCATTACTGGTTGGAGGGCCTGTGTGAAGGGCCTACCTGTATCACCACTGGTTGAGGGCCTGTGTGAAAGGCCTACCTGTATCACCATTGGTTGGAGGGCCTGTGTGAAGGACCTACCTGTATCACCACTGGTTGAGGGCCTGTGTGAAGGGCCTACCTGTATCACCACTGGTTGAGGGCCTGTGTGAAGGGCCTACCTGTATCACCACTGGTTGATGGACTGTGTGAAGGGCCTACCTGTGTCACTGCGGGTTGAGGGCCTGTGTGAAGGGCCTACCTGTATCACCACTGGTTGAGGGCCTGTGTGAAGGGCCTACCTGTATCACCACTGGTTGAGGGCCTGTGTGAAGGGCCTACCTGTATCACCACTGGTTGAGGACCTGTGTGAAGGGCCTACCTGTGTCACTACGGGTTGAGGGCCTGTGTGAAGGGCCTGTGTGAAAGGCCTACCTGTATCACCACTGGTTGAGGGCCTGTGTGAAGGGCCTACCTGTATCACCACTGGTTGAGGGCCTGTGTGAAGGGCCTACCTGTATCACCACTGGTTGAGGACCTGTGTGAAGGGCCTACCTGTGTCACTACGGGTTGAGGGCCTGTGTGAAAGGCCTACCTGTATCACCATTGGTTGGAGGGCCTGTGTGAAGGCCCTACCTGTATCACCACTGGTTGAGGGCCTGTGTGAAGGGCCTACCTGTATCACCACTGGTTGAGGGCCTGTGTGAAGGGCCTGCCTGCATTACCACTGGTTGAGGGCCTGTGTGAAGGGCCTGCCTGTATCACCACTGGTTGAGGGCCTACCTGTATCACCACTGGTTGGGGGCCTGTTTGAAGGGCCAACCTGTATGACCACTGGTTGAGGGCCTGTGTGAAGGGCCTACATGTATGACCACTGGTTGTGGGCCTGTGTCAGGGGCCTACCTGTATCATTACTGGTTGGAGGGCCTGTGTGAAGGGCCTACCTGTGTCACTACGGGTTGAGGGCCTGTGTGAAAGGCCTACCTGTATCACCATTGGTTGAGGGCCTGTGTGAAGGGCCTACCTGTATCACCACTGGTTGAGGGCCTGTGTGAAGGGCCTGCCTGCATTACCACTGGTCGAGGGCCTGTGTGAAGGGCCTGCCTGTATCACCACTGGTTGAGGGCCTGTGTGAAGGGCCTACCTGTATCACCACTGGTTGGGGGCCTGTTTGAAGGGCCAACCTGTATCACCACTGGTTGAGGGCCTGTGTGAAGGGCCTACATGTATCACCACTGGTTGTGGGCCTGTGTCAGGGGCCTACCTGTATCATTACTGGTTGGAGGGCCTGTGTGAAGGGCCTACCTGTATCACCACTGGTTGAGGGCCTGTGTGAAAGGCCTACCTGTATCACCATTGGTTGGAGGGCCTGTGTGAAGGACCTACCTGTATCACCACTGGTTGAGGGCCTGTGTGAAGGGCCTACCTGTATCACCACTGGTTGAGGGCCTGTGTGAAGGGCCTACCTGTATCACCACTGGTTGAGGACCTGTGTGAAGGGCCTACCTGTGTCACTGCGGGTTGAGGGCCTGTGTGAAAGGCATACCTGTATCACCACTGGTTGAGGGCCTGTGTGAAGGGCCTACCTGTGTCAACACTGGTTGAGGGCCTGTTTGAGGGGCCTATCTGTATCACCACTGGTTGAGGGCCTGTGTGAAGGGCCTACCTGTGTCACTACTGGTTGGAGGGCTGTTTGAGCAGCCTACCTGTATCACCACCAGTTGAGGGCCTGTGTGAGGGGCCTACCTGTATCACCACTGGTTGAGGGCCTGTGTGAAGGGCCTACCTGTATCACCACTGGTTGAGGGCCTGTGTGAAGGGCCTACCTGTGTCACTACGGGTTGAGGGCCTGTGTGAAAGGCCTACCTGTATCACCATTGGTTGGAGGGCCTGTGTGAAGGCCCTACCTGTATCACCACTGGTTGAGGGCCTGTGTGAAGGGCCTACCTGTATCACCACTGGTTGAGGGCCTGTGTGAAGGGCCTACCTGTATCACCACTGGTTGAGGGCCTGTGTGAAGGGCCTGCCTGCATTACCACTGGTTGAGGGCCTGTGTGAAGGGCCTGCCTGTATCACCACTGGTTGAGGGCCTGTGTGAAGGGCCTACCTGTATCACCACTGGTTGGGGGCCTGTTTGAAGGGCCAATCTGTATCACCACTGGTTGAGGGCCTGTGTGAAGGGCCTACATGTATCACCACTGGTTGTGGGCCTGTGTGAGGGGCCTACCTGTATCATTACTGGTTGGAGGGCCTGTGTGAAGGGCCTACCTGTATCACCACTGGTTGAGGGCCTGTGTGAAAGGCCTACCTGTATCACCATTGGTTGGAGGGCCTGTGGGAAGGACCTACCTGTATCACCACTGGTTGAGGGCCTGTGTGAAGGGCCTACCTGTATCACCACTGGTTGAGGGCCTGTGTGAAGGGCCTACCTGTATCACCACTGGTTGAGGACCTGTGTGAAGGGCCTACCTGTGTCACTGCGGGTTGAGGGCCTGTGTGAATGGCCTACCTGTATCACCACTGGTTGAGGGCCTGTGTGAAGGGCCTACCTGTGTCACTACTGGTTGAGGGCCTGTGTGAAGGGCCTACCTGTGTCACTACTGGTTGAGGGCCTGTTTGAGGGGCCTATCTGTATCACCACTGGTTGAGGGCCTGTGTTAAGGGCCTAGCTGTGTCACTACTGGTTGGAGGGCTGTGTGAGCAGCCTACCTGTATCACCACCAGTTGAGGGCCTGTGTGAGGGGCCTACCTGTATCACCACTGGTTGAGGGCCTGTGTGAAGGGCCTACCTGTATCACCACTGGTTGAGGGCCTGTGTGAAGAGCCTACCTGTATCACCACTTGTTGAGGGCCTGTGTGAAGGGCCTACCTTGTATCACCACTTGTTGAGGGCCTGTGTGAAGGGCCTACCTGTATCACCACTGGTTGGGGGCCTGTGTGAAGGACCTACCTGTATCACCACTTGTTGAGGGCCTGTGTGAAGGGCCTACCTGTATCACCCCTAGTTGAGGGCCTCCCTGTATCACAACTGGTTGAGGACCTGTGTGAAGGGCCTACCTGTGTCACTATGGGTTGAGGGCCTGTGTGAATGGCCTACCTGTATCACCACTGGTTGAGGGTCTGTGTGAGGGCCTACCTGTGTCACTACTGGTTGAGGGCCTGTTTGAGGGGCCTATCTGTATCACCACTGGTTGAGGGCCTGTGTGAAGGGCCTACCTGTATCACCACTGGTTGAGGGCCTGTGTGAAGGGCCTACCTGTATCACCACTGGTTGAGGGCCTGTGTGAAGGGCCTACCTGTATCACCACTGGTTGAGGACCTGTGTGAAGGGCCTACCTGTGTCACTACGGGTTGAGGGCCTGTGTGAAAGGCCTACCTGTATCACCATTGGTTGGAGGGCCTGTGTGAAGGCCCTACCTGTATCACCACTGGTTGAGGGCCTGTATGAAGGGCCTACCTGCATTACCACTGGTTGAGGGCCTGTGTGAAGGGTCTGCCTGTATCACCACTGGTTGAGGGCCTGTGTGAAGGGCCTACCTGTATCACCACTGTTACGGCTGGATCGGCAATACATATTCGGGATTCTTGATCGTAGGACAGAAATGGCTTAAGTGACAATGACACGCTCGATTCCAGTCCCAAATACTATATGCTCCAGACAACAAAAGCACCAACGCCCTACAGAGTTATCGTCTACGGTAACGAGGTACATTAACTCGGCGAAAGTGTACAACAGGGGTAGGCTATGAGGCTAAACTCCCTCAGACATTTATAGGTTACGTTATTACTAAAGAAATGCAATACTCAAGAAACTACGTTAATATTAAGCCTCTAATAATGTAGAATAGAAGCAGGCTAAAGGTATGACAGTGAAATGCTAAATGACAAATGTACACGCCTACTTGAAAGCGCGTGCACTACACTAACTGTCCCCTACTAACATGCACTAGCATGTAGCATACAAGATGTTCATGATCCAGTAGATACCTAATAATACACATGGGAGGAACATAAACAGTAGTCACTTATTATAATAATGAATCTATACTTGGAATAACTAAAAGGTTGCAGGCAACAGTACTGCGCCGGTAGCCTACTACCGCATAGGCTACTTCGCTTCTCTCACTCTGTCTCCCCTCCCGGTCCGTATGCGCCCTACGCAACAGAACTCCGGACACAGCAGCAAAACGACAGTGCAGTTAATTGATACATGAAAGTATTAATAGTGTTGTCTTGTGTGAGTAATGTGTATTGTAAAGTGTTTAGATATATACTTAAAGAGAGCTGCAATGCATAGTAAAATAAAGATATCCCACTCATCATCCCCATGTGTTCTAGCTAGCAGGCCAAGTCACAGGAACAACGAGTCCCAGCACCGAAAGCGAGAAGACTGTAGAGAACACAAGGACAGATAAATTACGTTACTCTACTATACCGGCACTACGAGCGAGCTGTAGTCTCGGGTGCTACACTCGCTCCTGGCTCGGTATGCAAATCAAGGCTAAGTCCTCGTCCCTCTACAGACAACTCCTGGGCATGGTCGGGCTCTTACACATGGCACCAGTCTAGTCACAAATGGGATGATGAGCAGGGCATATAACTCGTGAACATGTAGAACGTTCACCAACTATCCTCATCAAGAAGATCGCTGTTCACATTAACCCCTTAAATCTAATACATGTAAATATATGCTTGTCCTAAGAGTAATACGAGAGGTGAGTGCTGAAACTCCTTTAGGACCTCAAGGGAAGGTTATGCATTTAAATAGAGAGAAGAATGAAATAAGAGTAATGTCGTCAGAGAGAAAGAGTGCAACCGTGAGAAGTGGGGAGAGAGAGCAAGGGATGTTAGAATCTCAAAGGTTCTAGGCAACCTAGTCCAGGAACACACAGCCAACCTCCAGGCAGTGTGCTGTACGACAACATGGGCTTAGCCCAGGCAGGCAACAATGGACTACCAACCCTATCGCGCCTAGCTATAAGGGCAAGGCTGCCAACCAGTCCATACGTCTGGCAACCACCCGGCCGGCAGCGCGGCGTGTTGCTACCCTCTTGCTCTGAAGCCCAACTCACTCTCTCTCTCTGAATTCCCATTATCCTATCTATCAACTTCTCTATTGATACTACATATTAAATGGAAGGTCTCGACATGGCTTAAAACAAAACCCACCACTGGTTAGCACATGACGAGACCTTTGCAGAGATACAAAGAACATAGTTATAAGTTGTCACACTCAATATACATAGCGGCTGACGGTAGCCAGATCACGGGCGGTACAGTGGAGTACCAAGGAGTACAATCAGGTTGCGTTGCCCAGCACTGGGGTGCGTCACACCACTGGTTGGGGGCCTGTTTGAAGGGCCAACCTGTATCACCACTGGTTGAGGGCCTGTGTGAAGGGCCTACATGTATCACCACTGGTTGTGGGCCTGTGCCAGGGGCCTACCTGTATCATTACTGGTTGGAGGGCCTGTGTGAAGGGCCTACCTGTATCACCACTGGTTGAGGGCCTGTGTGAAAGGCCTACCTGTATCACCATTGGTTGGAGGGCCTGTGTGAAGGACCTACCTGTATCACCACTGGTTGAGGGCCTGCGTGAAGGGCCTACCTGTATCACCACTGGTTGAGGGCCTGTGTGAAGGGCCTACCTGTATCACCACTGGTTGATGACCTGTGTGAAGGGCCTACCTGTGTCACTGCGGGTTGAGGGCCTGTGTGAAAGGCCTACCTGTATCACCACTGGTTGAGGGCCTGTGTGAAGGGCCTACCTGTATCACCACTGGTTGAGGGCCTGTGTGAAGGGCCTACCTGTATCACCACTGGTTGAGGACCTGTGTGAAGGGCCTACCTGTGTCACTACGGGTTGAGGGCCTGTGTGAAAGGCCTACCTGTATCACCATTGGTTGGAGGGCCAGTATGAAGGCCCTACCTGTATCACCACTGGTTGAGGGCCTGTGTGAAGGGCCTACCTGTATCACCACTGGTTGAGGGCCTGTGTGAAGGGCCTGCCTGCATTACCACTGGTTGAGGGCCTGTGTGAAGGGCCTGCCTGTATCACCACTGGTTGACGGCCTGTGTGAAGGGCCTACCTGTATCACCACTGGTTGGGGGCCTGTTTGAAGGGCCAACCTGTATCACCACTGGTTGAGGGCCTGTGTGAAGGGCCTACATGTATCACCACTGGTTGAGGGCCTGTGTGAAAGGCCTACCTGTATCACCATTGGTTGGAGGGCCTGTGTGAAGGGCCTACCTGTGTCACTACGGGTTGAGGGCCTGTGTGAAAGGCCTACCTGTATCACCATTGGTTGGAGGGCCTGTGTGAAGGCCCTACCTGTATCACCACTGGTTGAGGGCCTGTGTGAAGGGCCTACCTGTATCACCACTGGTTGAGGGCCTGTGTGAAGGGCCTGCCTGCATTACCACTGGTTGAGGGCCTGTGTGAAGGGCTTGCCTATATCACCATTGGTTGAGGGCCTGTGTGAAGGGCCTACCTGTATCACCACTGGTTGGGGGCCTGTTTGAAGGGCCAACCTGTATCACCACTGGTTGAGGGCCTGTGTGAAGGGCCTACATGTATCACCACTGGTTGTGGGCCTGTGTCAGGGGCCTACCTGTATCATTACTGGTTGGAGGGCCTGTGTGAAGGGCCTACCTGTATCACCACTGGTTGAGGGCCTGTGTGAAAGGCCTACCTGTATCACCATTGGTTGGAGGGCCTGTGTGAAGGACCTACCTGTATCACCACTGGTTGAGGGCCTGTGTGAAGGGCCTACCTGTATCACCACTGGTTGAGGGCCTGTGTGAAGGGCCTACCTGTATCACCACTGGTTGAGGACCTGTGTGAAGGGCCTACCTGTGTCACTGCGTGTTGAGGGCCTGTGTGAAAGGCCTACCTGTATCACCACTGGTTGAGGGCCTGTGTGAAGGGCCTACCTGTATCACCACTGGTTGAGGGCCTGTGTGAAGGGCCTACCTGTATCACCACTGGTTGAGGACCTGTGTGAAGGGCCTACCTGTGTCACTACGGGTTGAGGGCCTGTGTGAAAGGCCTACCTGTATCACCACTGGTTGAGGGCCTGTGTGAAGGGCCTGCCTGCATTACCACTGATTGAGGGCCTGTGTGAAGGGCCTGCCTGTATCACCACTGGTTGAGGGCCTGTGTGAAGGGCCTACCTGTATCACCACTGGTTGGGGGCCTGTTTGAAGGGCCAACCTGTATGACCACTGGTTGAGGGCCTGTGTGAAGGGCCTACATGTATCACCACTGGTTGTGGGCCTGTGTCAGGGGCCTACCTGTATCATTACTGGTTGGAGGGCCTGTGTGAAGGGCCTACCTGTGTCACTACGGGTTGAGGGCCTGTGTTAAAGGCCTACCTGTATCACCATTGGTTGAGGGCCTGTGTGAAGGGCCTACCTGTATCACCACTGGTTGAGGGCCTGTATGAAGGGCCTGCCTGCATTACCACTGGTTGAGGGCCTGTGTGAAGGGCCTGCCTGTATCACCACTGGTTGAGGGCCTGTGTGAAGGGCCTACCTGTATCACCACTGGTTGGGGGCCTGTTTGAAGGGCCAACCTGTATCACCACTGGTTGAGGGCCTGTGTGAAGGGCCTACATGTATCACCACTGGTTGTGGGCCTGTGTCAGGGGCCTACCTGTATCATTACTGGTTGGAGGGCCTACCTGTATCACCACTGGTTGAGGGCCTGTGTGAAAGGCCTACCTGTATCACCATTGGTTGGAGGGCCTGTGTGAAGGACCTACCTGTATCACCACTGGTTGAGGGCCTGTGTGAAGGGCCTACCTGTATCACCACTGGTTGAGGGCCTGTGTGAAGGGCCTACCTGTATCACCACTGGTTGAGGACCTGTGTGAAGGGCCTACCTGTGTCACTGCGGGTTGAGGGCCTGTGTGAAGGGCCTACCTGTATCACCACTGGTTGAGGGCCTGTGTGAAGGGCCTACCTGTGTCAACACTGGTTGAGGGCCTGTTTGAGGGGCCTATCTGTATCACCACTGGTTGAGGGCCTGTGTGAAGGGCCTACCTCTGTCACTACTGGTTGGAGGGCTGTTTGAGCAGCCTACCTGTATCACCACCAGTTGAGGGCCTGTGTGAGGGGCCTACCTGTATCACCACTGGTTGAGGGCCTGTGTGAAGGGCCTACCTGTATCACCACTGGTTGAGGGCCTGTGTGAAGGGCCTACCTGTATCACCACTGGTTGAGGGCCTGTGTGAAGAGCCTACCTGTATCACCACTTGTTGAGGGCCTGTGTGAAGGGCCTACCTGTATCACCACTTGTTGAGGGCCTGTGTGAAGGGCCTCCCTGTATCACAACTGGTTGAGGACCTGTGTGAAGGGCCTACCTGTGTCACTAGGGGTTGAGGGCCTGTGTGAATGGCCTACCTGTATCACCACTGGTTGAGGGTCTGTGTGAGGGCCTACCTGTGTCACTACTGGTTGAGGGCCTGTTTGAGGGACCTATCTGTATCACCACTGGTTGAGGGCCTGTGTGAAGGGCCTACCTGTGTCACCACTGGTTGGAGGGCTGTGTGAGCGGCCTACGTGTATCACCACCGGTTGAGGGCCTGTGTGAGGGGCCAACCTGTATTACCACTGGTTGAGGGCCTGTGTGAAGAGCCTACCTGTATCACCACTTGTTGAGGGCCTGTTTGAAGGGCCAACCTGTATCACCACTGGTTGAGGGCCTGTGTGAAGGGCCTACATGTATCACCACTGGTTGTAGGCCTGTGTGAGGGGCCTACCTGTATCATTACTGGTTGGTGGGCCTGTGTGAAGGGCCTACCTGTATCACCACTGGTTGAGGGCCTGTGTGAAAGGCCTACCTGTATCACCATTGGTTGGAGGGCCTGTGTGAAGGGCCTACCTGTGTCACTACGGGTTGAGGGCCTGTGTGAATGGCCTACCTGTATCACCACTGGTTGAGGGCCTGTGTGAAGGGCCTACCTGTATCACCACTGGTTGAGGGCCTGTGTGAAGGGCCTACCTGTATCACCACTGGATGAGGACCTGTGTGAAGGGCCTACCTGTGTCACTACGGGTTGAGGGCCTGTGTGAATGGCCTACCTGTATCACCACTGGTTGAGGGCCTGTGTGAAGGGCCTACCTGTGTCACTACTGGTTGAGGGCCTGTTTGAGGGGCCTATCTGTATCACCACTGGTTGAGGGCCTGTGTGAAGGGCCTACCTGTATCACCACTGATTGGAGGGCTTGTGTGAAGGCTCTACCTGTATCACCACTGGTTAAGGGCCTGTGTGAAGAGCCTACCTGTATCACCACTTGTTGAGGGCCTGTGTGAAGGGCCTACCTGTATCACCACTTGTTGAGGGCCTGTGTGAAGGGCCTACCTGTATCACCACTTGTTGAGGGCCTGTGTGAAGGGCCTACCTGTATCACCACTGGTTGGGGGGCCTGTGTGAAGGGCCTACATGTATCACCACTGGTTGTGGGCCTGTGTGAGGGGCCTACCTGTATCATTACTGGTTGGAGGGCCTGTGTGAAGGGCCTACCTGTATCACCACTGGTTGAGGGCCTGTGTGAAAGGCCTACCTGTATCACCATTGGTTGGAGGGCCTGTGTGAAGGACCTACCTGTATCACCACTGGTTGAGGGCCTGTGTGAAGGGCCTACCTGTATCACCACTGGTTGAGGGCCTGTGTGAAGGGCCTACCTTGTATCACCACTGGTTGATGACCTGTGTGAAGGGCCTACCTGTGTCACTGCGGGTTGAGGGCCTGTGTGAATGGCCTACCTGTATCACCACTGGTTGAGGGCCTGTGTGAAGGGCCTGCCTGTGTCACTACTGGTCGAGGTCCTGTTTGAGGGGCATATCTGTGTCACCACTGGTTGAGGGCCTGTGTGAAGGGCCTACCTGTGTCACCACTGGTTGGAGGGCTGTGTGAGCAGCCTAACTGTATCACCACCGGTTGAGGGCCTGTGTGAGGGGCCTACCTGTATCACCACTGGTTGAGGGCCTGTGTGAAGGGCCTACCTGTATCACCACTGGTTGAGGGCCTGTGTGAAGGGCCTACCTGTATCACCACTGGTTGGGGGCCTGTGTGAAGGACCTGCCTGTATCACCACTTGTTGAGGGCCTGTGTGAAGGGTCTACCTGTATCACCCCTGGTTGAGGGCCTGTGTGAAGGGCCTAGCTGTGTCACTATGGGTTGAGGGCCTGTGTGAATGGCCTACCTGTATCACCACTGGTTGAGGGTCTGTGTGAAGGAATTACCTGTGTCACTACTGGTTGAGGGCCTGTTTGAGGGGCCTATCTGTATCACCACTGGTTGAGGGCCTGTGTGAAGGGCCTACCTGAGTCACTACTGGTTGGAGGGCTGTGTGAGCGGCCTACGTGTATCACCACCGGTTGAGGGACTGTGTGAGGGGCTAACCTGTATCACCACTGGTTGAGGGCCTGTGTGAAGAGCCTACCTGTATCACCACTTGTTGAGGGCCTGTGTGAAGGGCCTACCTGTATCACCACTAGTTGGGGGCCTGTGTGAAGGGCCTACCTATATCACCACTGGTTGGAGGGCCTGTGTGAGGGGCCTAAGTGTATCACCACTGGTTGGGAGACTGTGTGAAGGGATTACCTGTTTCACCACTGGTTGAGGGCCTGTGTGAAGGGCCTACCTGTATCACCACTTATTGAGGGCCTGTGTGAAGGGCCTACCTGTATCACCACTGGTGGAGGACATGTGTGAAGGGCCTACCTGTGTCACTACGGGTTGAGGGCCTGTATGAAAGGCCTACCTGTATCACCATTGGTTGGAGGGCCTGTGTGAAGGCCCTACCTGTATCACCACTGGTTGAGGGCCTGTGTGAAGGGCCTACCTGTATCACCACTGGTTGAGGGCCTGTGTGAAGGGCCTGCCTGTATCACCACTGGTTGAGGGCCTGTGTGAAGGGCCTGCCTGTATCACCACTGGTTGAGGGCCTGTGTGAAGGGCCTACCTGTATCACCACTGGTTGGGGGCCTGTTTGAAGGGCCAACCTGTATCACCACTGGTTGAGGGCCTGTGTGAAGGGCCTACATGTATCACCACTGGTTGTGGGCCTGTGTGAGGGGCCTACCTGTATCATTACTGGTTGGAGGGCCTGTGTGAAGGGCCTACCTGTATCACCACTGGTTGAGGGCCTGTGTGAAAGGCCTACCTGGATCACCATTGGTTGGAGGGCCTGTGTGAAGGACCTACCTGTATCACCACTGGTTGAGAGCCTGTGTGAAGGGCCTACCTGTATCACCACTGGTTGAGGACCTGTGTGAAGGGCCTACCTGTGTCACTACGGGTTGAGGGCCTGTGTGAATGGCCTACCTGTATCACCACTGGTTGAGGGCCTGTGTGAAGGGCCTACCTGTATCACCACTGATTGGAGGGCTTGTGTGAAGGCTTTACCTGTATCACCACTGGTTGAGGGCCTGTGTGAAGACCCTACCTGTATCACCACTTGTTGAGGGCCTGTGTGAAGGGCCTACCTGTATCACCACTTGTTGAGGGCCTGTGTGAAGGGCCTACCTGTATCACCACTGGTTGAGGGCCTGTGTGAAGGGCCTACCTGTATCACCACTGGTTGGGTCCTGTGTGAAGGGCCTACCTGTATCACCACTGATTGGGGGCCTGTGTGAAGGGCCTACCTGTATCACCACTGGTTAGAGTACCTGTGTGAAGGTCCTACCTGTATCACCACTGGTTGGGGACCTGTGTGAAGGGCCTAGCTGTATCACCACTGGTTGGAGGGCCTGTGTGGAGGGCCTACCTGTATCACCATTGGATGGGGGCCTGTGTGAAGGGCCTACCTGTATCACCACTGGTTGGGGGCCTGTGTCAAGGGCCTACCTGTATCACCACTGGTTGAGGGTCTGTGTAAATGGCCTACCTGTATCACCACTGGCTGAGGGCCTGTGTGAAGGGCCTGCCTGTATCACCACTGGTTGGGGGCCTGTGTGAAGCGTCTACCTGTATCACCACTCTTTGAAGGCCTGTGTGAAGGGCCTACCTGTATCACCACTGGTTGGGGGCCTGTTTGAAGGGCCAACATGTATCACCACTGGTTGAGGGCCTGTGTGAAGGGCCTACATGTATCACCACTGGTTGTGGGCCTGTGTGAGGGGCCTACCTGTATCATCACTGGTTGGAGGGCCTGTGTGAAGGGCCTACCTGTATCACCACTGGTTGAGGGCCTGTGTGAAAGGCCTACCTGTATCACCATTGGTTGGAGGGCCTGTGTGAAGGACCTACCTGTGTCACTACGGGTTGAGGGCCTGTGTGAATGGCCTACCTGTATCACCACTGGTTGAGGGTCTGTGTGAAGGGCCTACCTGTGTCACTACTGGTTGAGGGCCTGTTTGAGGGGCCTATCTGTATCACTACTGGTTGAGGGCCTGTGTGAAGGGCCTACCTGTATCACCACCGGTTGAGGGCCTGTGTGAGGGGCCTACCTGTATCACCACTGTTTGAGGGCCTGTGTGAAGAGCCTACCTGTATCACCACTTGTTGAGGGCCTGTGTGAAGGGCTTACCTGTATCACCACTTGTTGAGGGCCTGTGTGAAGGGCCTACCTGTATCACCACTAGTTGGGGGCCTGTGTGAAGGGTGTACCTATATCACCACTGGTTGGAGGGCCTGTGTGAGGGGCCTAAGTGTATCACCACTGGTTGGGGGACTGTGTGAAGGGCTTACCTGTATCACCACTGGCTGAGGGCCTGTGTGAGGGGCCTACCTGTATCATCAATGGTTGGGGGCCTGTGTGCAGGGCCTACCTGTATCACCACTGGTTGGAGATCCTGTGTGAAGGGCCTACCTGTATCACCACTGGTTGAGGGCCTGTGTGGAGGGCCTACCTATATCACCACTGGTTGGAGGGCCTGTGTGAGGGGCCTACCTGTATCACCACTGGTTGGGGGACTGTGTGAAGGGCCTACCTGTATCACCACTGGCTGAGTGCCTGTGTGAGGGGCCTACCTGTATCACCAATGGTTGGGGTCCTGTGTGAAGGGCCTACCTGTATCACCACTGATTGGAGGGCTTGTGTGAAGGCCCTACCTGTATCACCACTGGTTGAGGGCCTGTGTGAAGAGCCTACCTGTATCACCACTTGTTGAGGGCGTGTGTGAAGGGCCTACCTGTATCACCACTTGTTGAGGGCCTGGTGAAGGGCCTACCTGTATCACCACTGGTTGGGGGCCTGTGTGAAGGGCCTACCTGTATCACCACTGGTTGGGGGCCTGTGTGAAGGGCCTACCTGTATCACCACTGGTTGGGGGCCTGTGTGAAGGGCCTACCTGTATCACCACTGATTGGGGGCTGTGTGAAGGGCCTACCTGTATCACCACTAGTTGGGGGGCCTGTGTCAAGGGCCTACCTGTATCACCACTGGTTGAGGGCCTGTGTGAAGGGCCTGCCTGTATCACCACTGGTTGGGGGCCTGTGTGAGGGGCCTACCTGTATCATCACTGGTTGGAGGGCCTGTTTGAAGGGCCTACCTGTATCATCACTGGTTGGAGGGCCTGTGTGAAGGGCCTACCTGTATCACCACTGGTTGAGGGCCTGTGTGAAAGGCCTACCGGTATCACCATTGGTTGGAGGGCCAGTGTGAAGGACCTACCTGTATCACCACTGGTTGAGGGCCTGTGTGAAGGGCCTATCTGTATCACCACTGGTTGAGGGCCTGTGTGAAGGGCCAACCTGTATCACCACTGGTTGAGGGCCTGTGTGAAGGGCCTACATGTATCACCACTGGTTGTGGGCTTGTGTGAGGGCCTACCTGTATCATTACTGGTTGGAGGGCCTGTGTGAAGGGCCTACCTGTATCACCACTGGTTGAGGGCCTGTGTGAGTGGCCTACCTGTATCACCAATGGTTGTGGGCCTGTGTGAAGGGCCTACCTGTATCACCACTGATTGGAGGGCTTGTGTGAAGGGCCTACCTGTATCACCACTGGTTGAGGGCCTGTGTGAAGAGCCTACCTGTATCACCACTTTGTTGAGGGCCTGTGTGAAGGGCCTACCTGTATCACCATGTGTTGAGGGCCTGTGTGAAGGGCCTACCTGTATCACCATGTGTTGAGGGCCTGTGTGAAGGGCCTACCTTGTATCACCACTGGTTGGGGGCCTGTGTGAAGGGCCTACCTGTATCACCATTGGTTGGAGGGCCTGTGTGAAGGACCTACCTGTATCACCACTGGTTGAGGGCCTGTGTGAAGGGCCTACCTGTATCACCACTGGTTGAGGGCCTGTGTGAAAGGCCTACCTGTATCACCACTGGTTGAGGACCTGTGTGAAGGTCCTACCTGTGTCACTGCGGGTTGAGGGCCTGTGTGAATGGCCTACCTGAATCACCACTGGTTGAGGGCCTGTGTGAAGGGCCTACCTGTGTCACTACTGGTTGAGGGCCTGTTTGAGGGGCCTATCTGTATCACCACTGGTTGAGGGCCTGTGTGAAGGGCCTACCTGTGTCACTACTGGTTGGAGGGCTGTGTGAGCAGCCTACCTGTATCACCACCTTTTTGAGGGCCTGTGTGAGGGGCCTACCTGTACCACCACTGGTTGAGGGCCTGTGTGAAGGGCCTACCTGTATCACCACTGGTTGAGGGCCTGTGTGAAGAGCCTACCTGTATCACCACTTGTTGAGGGCCTGTGTGAAGGGCCTACCTGTATCACCACTTGTTGAGGGCCTGTGTGAAGGGCCTACCTGTATCACCACTGGTTGGGGGCCTGTGTGAAGGGCCTACCTGTATCACCACTGGTTGAGGGCCTGTGTGAAGGGCCTACCTGTATCACCACTGGTTGAGTACCTGTGTCACTGCGGGTTGAGGGCCTGTGTGAAAGGCCTACCTGTATCACCACTGGTTGAGGGCCTGTGTGAAGGGCCTACCTGTGTCACTACTGGTTGAGGGCCTGTTTGAGTGGCCTATCTGTATCACCACTGGTTGAGGGCCTGTGTGAAGGGCCTACCTGTGTCACCACTGGTTGAGGGCCTTTGTGAAGGGCCTACCTGTATCACCACTGGTTGAGGACCTGTGTGAAGGGCCTACCTGTGTCACTGCGGGTTGAGGGCCTGTGTGATTGGCCTACCTGTTTCACCACTGGTTGAGGGCCTGTGTGAAGGGCCTACCTGTGTCACTACTGGTTGAGGGCCTGTTTGAGGGGCCTATCTGTATCACCACTTGTTGAGGGCCTGTGTGAAGGGCCTACCTGTGTCACTACTGGTTGGGGGGCTGTGTAAGCAGCCTACCTGTATCACCACCAGTTGAGGGCCTGTGTGAGGGGCCTACCTGTATCACCACTGGTTGAGGGCCTGTGTGAAGGGCCTACCTGTATCACCACTGGTTGAGGGCCTGTGTGAAGGGCCTACCTGTATCACCACTTGTTGAGGGCCTGTGTGAAGGGCCTACCTGTATCACCACTTGTTGAGGGCCTGTGTGAAGGGCCTACCTGTATCACCACTGGTTGGGGGCCTGTGTGAAGGACCTACCTGTATCACCACTTGTTGAGGGCCTGTGTGAAGGGCCTACCTGTATCACCCCTAGTTGAGGGCCTGTGTGAAGGGCCTCCCTGTATCACAACTGGTTGAGGACCTGTGTGAAGGGCCTACCTGTGTCACTATGGGTTGAGGGCCTGTGTGAATGGCCTACCTGTATCACCACTGGTTGAGGGTGTGTGTGAGGGCCTACCTGTGTCACTACTGGTTGAGGGCCTGTTTGAGGGGCCTATCTGTATCACCACTGGTTGAGGGCCTGTGTGAAGGGCCTACCTGTATCACCACTGGTTGAGGGCCTGTGTGAAGGGCCTACCTGTATCACCACTGGTTGAGGGCCTGTGTGAAGGGCCTACCTGTATCACCACTGGTTGAGGACCTGTGTGAAGGGCCTACCTGTGTCACTACGGGTTGAGGGCCTGTGTGAAAGGCCTACCCGTATCACCATTGGTTGAAGGGCCTGTGTGAAGGCCCTACCTTTATCACCACTGGTTGAGGGCCTGTGTGAAGGGCCTAACTGTATCACCACTGGTTGAGGGCCTGTGTGAAGGGCCTGCCTGCATTACCACTGGTTGAGGGCCTGTGTGAAGGGCCTGCCTGTATCACCACTGGTTGAGGGCCTGTGTGGAGGGCCTACCTGTATCACCACTGGTTGGGGGCCTGTTTGAAGGGCCAACCTGTATCACCACTGGTTGAGGGCCTGTGTGAAGGGCCTACATGTATCACCACTGGTTGTGGGCCTGTGTCAGGGGCCTACCTGTATCATTACTGGTTGGAGGGCCTGTGTGAAGGGCCTACCTGTATCACCACTGGTTGAGGGCCTGTGTGAAAGGCCTACCTGTATCACCATTGGTTGGAGGGCCTGTGTGAAGGACCTAGCTGTATCACCACTGGTTGAGGGCCTGTGTGAAGGGCCTACCTGTATCACCACTGGTTGAGGGCCTGTGTGAAGGGCCTACCTGTGTCACTACTGGTTGAGGGCCTGTTTGAGGGGCCTATCTGTATCACCACTGGTTGAGGGCCTGTGTGAAGGGCCTACCTGTGTCACTACTGGTTGGAGGGCTGTTTGAGCAGCCTACCTGTATCACCACCAGTTGAGGGCCTGTGTGAGGGGCCTACCTGTATCACCACTGGTTGAGGGCCTGTGTGAAGGGCCTACCTGTATCACCACTGGTTGAGGGCCTGTGTGAAGAGCCTACCTGTATCACCACTTGTTGAGGGCCTGTGTGACGGGCCTACCTGTATCACCACTTGTTGAGGGCCTGTGTGAAGGGCCTACCTGTATCACCACTGGTTGGGGGCCTGTGTGAAGGACCTACCTGTATCACCACTTGTTGAGGGCCTGTGTGAAGGGCCTACCTGTATCACCCCGGGTTGAGGGCCTGTGTGAAGGGCCTCCCTGTATCACAACTGGTTGAGGACCTGTGTGAAGGGCCTACCTGTGTCACTATGGGTTGAGGGCCTGTGTGAATTGCCTACCTGTATCACCACTGGTTGAGGGTCTGTGTGAGGGCCTACCGGTGTCACTACTGGTTGAGGGCCTGTTTGAGGGACCTATCTGCATCACCACTGGTTGAGAGCCTGTGTGAAGGGCCTACCTGTGTCACCACTGGTTGGAGGGCTGTGTGAGCGGCCTACGTGTATCACCACCGGTTGAGGGCCTGTGTGAAGGGCCTGCCTGTATCCCCACTGGTTGAGGGCCTGTGTGAAGGGCCTACCTGTATCACCACTGGTTGGGGGCCTGTTTGAAGGGCCAACCTGTATCACCACTGGTTGAGGGCCTGTGTGAAGGGCCTACATGTATCACCACTGGTTGTGGGCCTGTGTCAGGGGCCTACCTGTATCATTACTGGTTGGAGGGCCTGTGTGAAGGGCCTACCTGTAACACCACTGGTTGAGGGCCTGTGTGAAAGGCCTACCTGTATCACCATTGGTTGGAGGGCCTGTGTGAAGGACTTACCTGTATCACCACTGGTTGAGGGCCTGTGTGAAGGGCCTACCTGTATCACCACTGGTTGAGGGCCTGTGTGAAGGGCCTACCTGTATCACCACTGGTTGAGGACCTGTGTGAAGGGCCTACCTGTGTCACTGCGGGTTGAGGGCCTGTGTGAAAGGCCTACCTGTATCACCACTGGTTGAGGGCCTGTGTGAAGGGCCTACCTGTGTCACTACTGGTTGAGGGCCTGTTTGAGGGTCCTATCTGTATCACCACTGGTTGAGGGCCTGTGTGAAGGGCCTACCTGTGTCACTACTGGTTGGAGGGCTGTTTGAGCAGCCTACCTGTATCACCACCAGTTGAGGGCCTGTGTGAGGGGCCTACCTGTATCACCACTGGTTGAGGGCCTGTGTGAAGGGCCTACCTGTATCACCACTGGTTGAGGGCCTGTGTGAAAAGCCTACCTGTATCACCACTTGTTGAGGGCCTGTGTGAAGGGCCTACCTGTATCACCACTTGTTGAGGGCCTGTGTGAAGGGCCTACCTGTATCACCACTGGTTGGGGGCCTGTGTGAAGGACCTACCTGTATCACCACTTGTTGAGGGCCTGTGTGAAGGGCCTACCTGTATCACCACTGGTTGAGGGCCTGTGTGAAGGGCCTACCTGTATCACCACTGGTTGAGGACCTGTGTGAAGGGCCTACCTGTATCACCACTGGTTGAGGACCTGTGTGAAGGGCCTACCTGTATCACTGCGGGTTGAGGGCCTGTGTGAAAGGCCTACCTGTATCACCACTGGTTGAGGGCCTGTGTGAAGGGCCTACCTGTGTCACTACTGGTTGAGGGCCTGTTTGAGGGGCCTATCTGTACACCACTGGTTGAGGGCCTGTGTGAAGGGCCTACCTGTATCACCACTGGTTGAGGACCTGTGTGAAGGGCCTACCTATGTCACTGCGTGTTGAGGGCCTGTGTGATTGGCCTACCTGTATCACCACTGGTTGAGGGCCTGTGTGAAGGGCCTACCTGTGTCATTACTGGTTGAGGGCCTGTTTGAGGGGCCTATCTGTATCACCACTGGTTGAGGGCCTGTGTGAAGGGCCTACCTGTGTCACTACTGGTTGGAGGGCTGTGTGAGCAGCCTACCTGTATCACCACCAGTTGAGGGCCTGTGTGAGGGGCCTACCTGTATCACCACTGGTTGAGGGCCTGTGTGAAGGGCCTACCTGTATCACCACTGGTTGAGGGCCTGTGTGAAGAGCCTACCTGTATCACCACTTGTTGAGGGCCTGTGTGAAGGGCCTACCTGTATCACCACTTGTTGAGGGCCTGTGTGAAGGACCTACCTGTATCACCACTGGTTGGGGGCCTGTGTGAAGGACCTACCTGTATCACCACTTGTTGAGGGCCTGTGTAAAGGGCCTACCTGTATCACCCCTAGTTGAGGGCCTGTGTGAAGGGCCTCCCTGTATCACAACTGGTTGAGGACCTGTGTGAAGGGCCTACCTGTGTCACTATGGGTTGAGGGCCTGTGTGAATGGCCTACCTGTATCACCACTGGTTGAGGGTCTGTGTGAGGGCCTACCTGTGTCACTACTGGTTGAGGGCCTGTTTGAGGGGCCTATCTGTATCACCACTGGTTGAGGGCCTGTGTGAAGGGCCTACCTGTATCACCACTGGTTGGGGCCTGTGTGAAGGGCCTACCTGTATCACCACTGGTTGAGGACCTGTGTGAAGGGCCTACCTGTGTCACTACGGGTTGAGGGCCTGTGTGAAAGGCCTACCTGTATCACCATTGGTTGAAGGGCCTGTGTGAAGGCCCTACCTGTATCACCACTGGTAGAGGGCCTGTGTGAAGGGCCTACCTGTATCACCACTGGTTGAGGGCCTGTGTGAAGGGCCTGCCTGCATTACCACTGGTTGAGGGCCTGTGTGAAGGGCCTGCCTGTATCACCACTGGTTGAGGGCCTGTGTGAAGGGCCTACCTGTATCACCACTGGTTGGGGGCCTGTTTGAAGGGCCAACCTGTATCACCACTGGTTGAGGGCCTGTGTGAAGGGCCTACATGTATCACCACTGGTTGTGGGCCTGTGTCAGGGGCCTACCTGTATCATTACTGGTTGGAGGGCCTGTGTGAATGGCCTACCTGTATCACCACTGGTTGAGGGCCTTGTGTGAAAGGCCTACCTGTATCACCATTGGTTGGAGGGCCTGTGTGAAGGACCTACCTGTATCACCACTGGTTGAGGGCCTGTGTGAAGGGCCTACCTGTATCACCACTGGTTGAGGGCCTGTGTGAAGGGCCTACCTGTATCACCACTGGTTGAGGACCTGTGTGAAGGGCCTACCTGTGTCACTGCGGGTTGAGGGCCTGTGTGAAAGGCCTACCTGTATCACCACTGGTTGAGGGCCTGTGTGAAGGGCCTACCTGTGTCACTACTGGTTGAGGGCCTGTTTGAGGGGCCTATCTGTATCACCACTGGTTGAGGGCCTGTGTGAAGGGCCTACCTGTGTCACTACTGGTTGGAGGGCTGTTTGAGCAGCCTACCTGTATCACCACCAGTTGAGGGCCTGTGTGAGGGGCCTACCTGTATCACCACTGGTTGAGGGCCTGTGTGAAGGGCCTACCTGTATCACCACTGGTTGAGGGCCTGTGTGAAGGGCCTACCTGTATCACCACTTGTTGAGGGCCTGTGTGAAGGGCCTACCTGTATCACCACTTGTTGAGGGCCAGTGTGAAGGGCCTACCTGTATCACCACTGGTTGGGGGCCTGTGTGAAGGACCTACCTGTATCACCACTTGTTGAGGGCCTGTGTGAAGGGCCTATCTGTATCACCCCTGGTTGAGGACCTGTGTGAAGGGCCTACCTGTGTCACTGCGGGTTGAGGGCCTGTGTGAAAGGCCTACCTGTATCACCACTGGTTGAGGGCCTGTGTGAAGGGCCTACCTGTGTCACTACTGGTTGAGGGCCTGTTTGAGGGACCTATCTGTATCACCACTGGTTGAGGGCCTGTGTGAAGGGCCTACCTGTGTCACCACTGGTTGGAGGGCTGTGTGAGCGGCCTACGTGTATCACCACCGGTTGAGGGCCTGTGTGAAGGGCCTGCCTGTATCACCACTGGTTGAGGGCCTGTGTGAAGGGCCTACCTGTATCACCACTGGTTGGGGGCCTGTTTGAAGGGCCAACCTGTATCACCACTGGTTGAGGGCCTGTGTGAAGGGCCTACATGTATCACCACTGGTTGTGGGCCTGTGTCAGGGGCCTACCTGTATCATTACTGGTTGGAGGGCCTGTGTGAAGGGCCTACCTGTATCACCACTGGTTGAGGGCCTGTGTGAAAGGCCTACCTGTATCACCATTGGTTGGAGGGCCTGTGTGAAGGACCTACCTGTATCACCACTGGTTGAGGGCCTGTGTGAAGGGCCTACCTGTATCACCACTGGTTGAGGGCCTGTGTGAAGGGCCTACCTGTATCACCACTGGTTGAGGACCTGTGTGAAGGGCCTACCTGTGTCACTGCGGGTTGAGGGCCTGTGTGAAAGGCCTACCTGTATCACCACTGGTTGAGGGACTGTGTGAAGGGCCTACCTGTGTCACTACTGGTTGAGGGCCTGTTTGAGGGGCCTATCTGTATCACCACTGGTTGAGGGCCTGTGTGAAGGGCCTACCTGTGTCACTACTGGTTGGAGGGCTGTTTGAGCAGCCTACCTGTATCACCACCAGTTGAGGGCCTGTGTGAGGGGCCTACCTGTATCACCACTGGTTGAGGGCCTGTGTGAAGGGCCTACCTGTATCACCACTGGTTGAGGGCCTGTGTGAAGAGCCTACCTGTATCACCACTTGTTGAGGGCCTGTGTGAAGGGCCTACCTGTATCACCACTTGTTGAGGGCCTGTGTGAAGGGCCTACCTGTATCACCACTGGTTGGGGGCCTGTGTGAAGGACCTACCTGTATCACCACTTGTTGAGGGCCTGTGTGAAGGGCCTACCTGTATCACCCCTGGTTGAGGGCCTGTGTGAAGGGCCTCCCTGTATCACAACTGGTTGAGGACCTGTGTGAAGGGCCTACCTGTGTCACTATGGGTTGAGGGCCTGTGTGAATGGCCTACCTGTATCACCACTGGTTGAGGGTCTGTGTGAGGGCCTACCTGTGTCACTACTGGTTGAGGGACCTATCTGTATCACCACTGGTTGAGGGCCTGTGTGAAGGGCCTACCTGTGTCACCACTGGTTGGAAGGCTGTGTGAGTGGCCTACGTGTATCACCACCGGTTGAGGGCCTGTGTGAGGGGCCAACCTGTATTACCACTGGTTGAGGGCCTGTGTGAAGAGCCTACCTGTATCACCACTTGTTGAGGGCCTGTTTGAAGGGCCAACCTGTATCACCACTGGTTGAGGGCCTGTGTGAAGGGCCTACATGTATCACCACTGGTTGTAGGCCTGTGTGAGGGGCCTACCTGTATCATTACTGGTTGGAGGGCCTGTGTGAAGGGCCTACCTGTATCACCACTGGTTGAGGGCCTGTGTGAAAGGCCTACCTGTATCACCATTGGTTGGAGGGCCTGTGTGAAGGACCTACCTGTATCACCACTGGTTGAGGGCCTGTGTGAAGGGCCTACCTGTATCACCACTGGTTGAGGGCCTGTGTGAAGGGCCTACCTGTATCACCACTGGATGAGGACCTGTGTGAAGGGCCTACCTGTGTCACTACGGGTTGAGGGCCTGTGTGAAGGGCCTACCTGTATCACCACTGGATGAGGACCTGTGTGAAGGGCCTACCTGTGTCACTGGTTGAGGGCCTGTGTGAAGGGCCTACCTGTATCACCACTGGTTGAGGACCTGTGTGAAGGGCCTACCTGTATCACCACTGGTTGAGGACCTGTGTGAAGGGCCTACCTGTGTCACTATGGGTTGAGGGCCTGTGTGAATGGCCTACCTGTATCACCACTTGTTGAGGGCCTGTGTGAAGGGCCTACCTGTATCACCACTGGTTGAGGGTCTGTGTGACGGGCCTACCTGTATCACCACTGGCTGAGGGCCTGTGTGAAGGACCTGCCTGTATTACCACTGGTTGGGGGCCTGTGTGAAGGGCCTACCTGTATCACCACTGGTTGAGGGCCTGTGTGAAGGGCCTACCTGTATCACCACTGGTTGGGGGCCTGTTTGAAGGGCCAACCTGTATCACCACTGGTTGAGGGCCTGTGTGAAGGGCCTACATGTATCACCACTGGTTGTGGGCCTGTGTCAGGGGCCTACCTGTATCATTACTGGTTGGAGGGCCTGTGTGAATGGCCTACCTGTATCACCATTGGTTGGAGGGCCTGTGTGAAGGACCTACCTGTATCACCACTGGTTGAGGGCCTGTGTGAAGGGCCTACCTGTATCACCACTGGTTGAGGGCCTGTGTGAAGGGCCTACCTGTATCACCACTGGTTGAGGACCTGTGTGAAGGGCCTACCTGTGTCACTGCGGGTTGAGGGCCTGTGTGAAAGGCCTACCTGTATCACCACTGGTTGAGGGCCTGTGTGAAGGGCCTACCTGTGTCACTACTGGTTGAGGGCCTGTTTGAGGGGCCTATCTGTATCACCACTGGTTGAGGGCCTGTGTGAAGGGCCTACCTGTGTCACTACTGGTTGGAGGGCTGTTTGAGCAGCCTACCTGTATCACCACCAGTTGAGGGCCTGTGTGAGGGGCCTACCTGTATCACCACTGGTTGAGGGCCTGTGTGAAGGGCCTACCTGTATCACCACTGGTTGAGGGCCTGTATGAAGGGCCTACCTGTATCACCACTTGTTGAGGGCCTGTGTGAAGGGCCTACCTGTATCACCACTTGTTGAGGGCCTGTGTGAAGGGCCTACCTGTATCACCACTGGTTGGGGGCCTGTGTGAAGGACCTACCTGTATCACCACTTGTTGAGGGCCTGTGTGAAGGGCCTACCTGTATCACCCCTGGTTGAGGACCTGTGTGAAGGGCCTACCTGTGTCACTGCGGGTTGAGGGCCTGTGTGAAAGGCCTACCTGTATCACCACTGGTTGAGGGCCTGTGTGAAGGGCCTACCTGTGTCACTACTGGTTGAGGGCCTGTTTGAGGGACCTATCTGTATCACCACTGGTTGAGGGCCTGTGTGAAGGGCCTACCTGTGTCACCACTGGTTGGAGGGCTGTGTGAGCGGCCTACGTGTATCACCACCGGTTGAGGGCCTGTGTGAAGGGCCTGCCTGTATCACCACTGGTTGAGGGCCTGTGTGAAGGGCCTACCTGTATCACCACTGGTTGGGGGCCTGTTTGAAGGGCCAACCTGTATCACCACTGGTTGAGGGCCTGTGTGAAGGGCCTACATGTATCACCACTGGTTGTGGGCCTGTGTCAGGGGCCTACCTGTATCATTACTGGTTGGAGGGCCTGTGTGAAGGGCCTACCTGTATCACCACTGGTTGAGGGCCTGTGTGAAAGGCCTACCTGTATCACCATTGGTTGGAGGGCCTGTGTGAAGGACCTACCTGTATCACCACTGGTTGAGGGCCTGTGTGAAGGGCCTACCTGTATCACCACTGGTTGAGGGCCTGTGTGAAGGGCCTACCTGTATCACCACTGGTTGAGGACCTGTGTGAAGGGCCTACCTGTGTCACTGCGGGTTGAGGGCCTGTGTGAAAGGCCTACCTGTATCACCACTGGTTGAGGGACTGTGTGAAGGGCCTACCTGTGTCACTACTGGTTGAGGGCCTGTTTGAGGGGCCTATCTGTATCACCACTGGTTGAGGGCCTGTGTGAAGGGCCTACCTGTGTCACTACTGGTTGGAGGGCTGTTTGAGCAGCCTACCTGTATCACCACCAGTTGAGGGCCTGTGTGAGGGGCCTACCTGTATCACCACTGGTTGAGGGCCTGTGTGAAGAGCCTACCTGTATCACCACTTGTTGAGGGCCTGTGTGAAGGGCCTACCTGTATCACCACTTGTTGAGGGCCTGTGTGAAGGGCCTACCTGTATCACCACTGGTTGGGGGCCTGTGTGAAGGACCTACCTGTATCACCACTTGTTGAGGGCCTGTGTGAAGGGCCTACCTGTATCACCCATGGTTGAGGGCCTGTGTGAAGGGCCTCCCTGTATCACAACTGGTTGAGGACCTGTGTGAAGGGCCTACCTGTGTCACAATGGGTTGAGGGCCTGTGTGAATGGCCTACCTGTATCACCACTGGTTGAGGGTCTGTGTGAGGGCCTACCTGTGTCACTACTGGTTGAGGGACCTATCTGTATCACCACTGGTTGAGGGCCTGTGTGAAGGGCCTACCTGTGTCACCACTGGTTGGAAGGCTGTGTGAGTGGCCTACGTGTATCACCACCGGTTGAGGGCCTGTGTGAGGGGCCAACCTGTATTACCACTGGTTGAGGGCCTGTGTGAAGAGCCTACCTGTATCACCACTTGTTGAGGGCCTGTTTGAAGGGCCAACCTGTATCACCACTGGTTGAGGGCCTGTGTGAAGGGCCTACATGTATCACCACTGGTTGTAGGCCTGTGTGAGGGGCCTACCTGTATCATTACTGGTTGGAGGGCCTGTGTGAAGGGCCTACCTGTATCACCACTGGTTGAGGGCCTGTGTGAAAGGCCTACCTGTATCACCATTGGTTGGAGGGCCTGTGTGAAGGACCTACCTGTATCACCACTGGTTGAGGGCCTGTGTGAAGGGCCTACCTGTATCACCACTGGTTGAGGGCCTGTGTGAAGGGCCTACCTGTATCACCACTGGATGAGGACCTGTGTGAAGGGCCTACCTGTGTCACTACGGGTTGAGGGCCTGTGTGAATGGCCTACCTGTATCACCACTGGTTGAGGGCCTGTGTGAAGGGCCTACCTGTATCACCACTGGTTGAGGGCCTGTGTGAAGGGCCTACCTGTATCACCACTGGATGAGGACCTGTGTGAAGGGCCTACCTGTGTCACTACGGGTTGAGGGCCTGTGTGAATGGCCTACCTGTATCACCACTGGTTGAGGGCCTGTGTGAAGGGCCTACCTGTGTCACTACTGGTTGAGGGCCTGTTTGAGGGGCCTATCTGTATCACCACTGGTTGAGGGCCTGTGTGAAGGGCCTACCTGTATCACCACTGATTGGAGGGCTTGTGTGAAGGCTCTACCTGTATCACCACTGGTTGAGGGCCTGTGTGAAGAGCCTACCTGTATCACCACTTGTGAAGGGCCTACCTGTATCACCACTTGTTGGGGGGCCTGTGTGAAGGGCCTACCTATATCACCACTGGTTGGAGGGCCTGTGTGAGGGGCCTAAGTGTATCACCACTGGTTGGGCGACTGTGTGAAGGGATTACCTGTATCACCACTGGCTGAGGGCCTGTGTGAGGGGCCTACCTGTATCATCAATGCTTGGGGGCCTGTGTGAAGGGCCTACCTGTATCACCACTGATTGGAGGGCTTGTGTGAAGGCCCTACCTGTATCACCACTGGTTGAGGGCCTGTGTGAAGAGCCTGCCTGTATCACCACTTGTTGAGGGCCTGTGTGAAGGGCCTACCTGTATCACCACTTGTTGAGGGCCTGTGTGAAGGGCCTACCTGTATCACCACTGGTTGGGGGCCTGTGTGAAGGGCCTATCTGTATCACCACTGGTTGAGGGCCTGTGTGAAGGGCCTACCTGTATCACCACTGGTTGAGGACCTGTGTGAAGGGCCTACCTGTGTCACTACGGGTTGAGGGCCTGTGTGAATGGCCTACCTGTATCACCACTGGTTGAGGGCCTGTGTGAATGGCCTACCTGTATCACCACTGGTTGAGGGCCTGTGTGAAGGGCCTACCTGTGTCACTACTGGTTGAGGGCCTGTTTGATTGGCCTATCTGTATCACCACTGGTTGAGGGCCTGTGTGAAGGGCCTACCTGTGTCACTACTGGTTGGAGGGCTGTGTGAGCGGCCTACCTGTATCACCACCGGTTGAGGGCCTGTGTGAGGGGCCTACCTGTATCACCACTGGTTGAGGGCCTGTGTCAAGAGCCTACCTGTATCACCACTTGTTGAGGGCCGGTGTGAAGGGCCTACCTGTATCACCACTTGTTGAGGGCCTGTGTGAAGGGCCTACCTGTATCACCACTGGTTGGGGGCCTGTGTGAAGGGCCTACCTATATCACCACTGGTTGGAGGGCCTGAGTGAGGGGCCTAAGTGTATCACCACTGGTTGGGGGACTGTGTGAAGGGCTTAACTGTATCACCACTGGCTGAGGGCCTGTGTGAGGGGCCTACTTGTATCATCAATGGTTGGGGGCCTGTGTGAAAGGCCTACCTGTATCACCACTGGTTGGAGGGCCTGTGGTAAAGGGCCTACCTGTATCACCAATGGTTGAGGGCCTGTGTGGAGGGCCTATCTATATCACCACTGGTGGGAGGGCCTGTGTGAGGGGCCTACCTGTATCACCACCGGTTGAGGGCCTGTGTGAGGGGCCTGCCTGTATCAAGAGTGTAATGTTTGGACGTTGTCTGGGAAAATGCCTGCCTTATCTTTTGACTGGTGTCGTGGTACTGGACTATAACTATTTGTGACGCCTAGCAGGACATTTTATAGCGGATGTCCAGGTCATTTTAACCCACACAATGCAGCTCCTCTATTGATCCATAATTATCTTTTGCTTTTATGAGTGAATGTGTAGGTGACTGGGGTATGGAAGAGTGATTGATGTATAAATATGTTATGGGGTGAACTAAATTATAATTGTATATTCGAGAAATAATATGAATTTAATAGTATAACATTAGTATTATATTTTACTGATCCCACTATTGATTAAGAGAAGGTGTTGTATTATTAAGTGCTTAGTCTTTAGTGCTTACCTTACTTTGAAATCACGGTACCTATGTTAAATGAGGTGATTTCACATACAAACCCATCCTACCCATCTTCCCATTCAGAAATGTCTATCTTACGAGATTTCAACGTTCATCACCGCCAATGGCGCTACTCTCATTCCATTGTCCAACCTGGTGAACAAGCTTACACCTTTTCTATCATAAATGACCTAGAGCAGTTTGTCCAGTGACACACCTGTATCCCGGATCACTTTGGAGATCGGTCCAACATTCTTGATTAGTTTTTAATCCTTGTTTAGCAGGGCCCGACGTAAGTCCGTATCTAGAAACCTGGACTATGTGGCGGGGCCCGACTTTAGTCTTTGAGCAATAATGGCTCTGAGAGAGAGACGAGCGACAGGAGGAGCATAGGTTGCCTCATGACCGCTCGGCACGGCTCCCGTGCGCCTACTGACATCTACTCCACACAACTCCACCCTCTCTACCTCGCCACACCGGGAATTATATAAGGAAATTACCGTATTTTAAGGTTTTTGCACTCGTATTGCACGATCGTTGCAAGAAAACGTGTGGTCGTAGAAGGATGGTTCTGGTGTCATTCGAAAGCTCAATTTACGCCCTTGCAGGGATACATAATTGTATTACGCTCTGGCTCTTGTTTATGCATGAAAAAGAGCACGGAAACAAGGCCATTTAGGGTAAAAAAAAAACGCTTGGCTTCTAGTGGAAAAAAACTGACTGGCCCGCTCGTAAGGTGTTAACTTCAAACCCTTTCTCTAATACTGTCAATCTTCTTTCTCCTTTGGGCTCCTCCGACCACAATCATTTCGTTGTCACCTGTCCTTTCTCTCCAGTATGGCCATCCGATCCTCCCAACCGGCGGCGCTTGTGGCACTTTGGTGCTGCCGACTGACAGGCTCTTCGCCAGTACTTCTTTGATTTTCCTTGAACAACATAAGTCACTGGAATAAATCGTTCAGTGTTATGACAACTCAACAACATCTCCCATGTGTATGTATGTATTTATGTATGTGTGAAATTACAGTACTTATATGTGTGTGTTTGGTATTTTACAAACACAGACAAAACGCAGGCTTTGTTTCTAGCAAAAGACACAAATTAATCTCAACAAATGCATCCATGAAACTCTAATAATTATAGTGAGAATTCTGTTTGATATGGCAGCATCCTAATTATTTTGGCAATAACAAGCAATTTGGAAGACCCGATACACCTGTAGGTAGTTAGTCTAATGGAATAGTGATAAGCGAATATCGGACACTAATATTCATTATAATTGTGCTTGGATAAAATATTCAAATATACCCACACAAGTTGTACCCTGGGAGGGTCAATCATCTCGCCTATGATATTTTGGTGAAATAGAGGTGAAAACCACAATATTACAATATTTAGTTTGTCCTGTAGTAATATTTTGGGGCCCTTTAATATTGGTATGGATAACTAGTTTGGCGGTAGATTACTTAAAGTCGTTAACTCTAACAAGATTTTGATTCAAAAGTTGCCAGTTTAGAATTGCATATTATAATTGCCATGCAAAACTATTGTTTTCCTCCCCTTTAGTGACAAGCCATAACCCTGCATTTACCTTCAGATTCAGTTTTTCACACGCTGTTCCTGCAACTCCCATTCACTATCACTCATCATAACTGTATCATCAGAAAATAGAAGTACAGACAACTTCTACTCTTTTCCCTTCCTTATCAGCGGTAATAAATAATAATAATAATCTGGGTTTTTTTGTTTTTGTATTTCTCAAAAGTGCCAGCTCTTCTGGGGAATTCGCTAGTGCTCGCAAACTCATTTATACAAGCTCCATCAACGAATATAGTAGTCCCTAAACTCTGTAGGTTTCTCTCACAGTGCCCCTATCAAGATCATAGCTTTTCAAAAAGAGAAAGGTCTTAAGCTGTGCCTTAAAAGATTCAACCGAGGTTAACCGTCTCGTGGACTGCGGCAGTCCACTGCTCTTTCTTGTATTTTTGTTGTGACTCCATCCATATATATATATATATTGAACAACCATGGTGACATCATACTCCCTTGCTTTAACCCAACATTCAGCTCAAATAACTCGCTTTGCTCATTTTCCACACGCACCGACACCTTTGCACGGTCATACATTCTCTTCACTGCTTTCAGCAACTTGCCATCTACTCCATATATTCTCACTACTTTCCACTTACCTTCTCTCTCTCTCTCTATATATATATATATATATATATATATATATATATATATATATAGCTATATTCACGTTTTACAATGGCATTAAGATTCTCTCTCTCTCTCTCTCTCTCTCACACGCAAGAATAAAATATATAATTGAACATATATATAATTTACCAAACAACTAGCCTACAACAAATTAGCATATATTGCAGAAGGACCTAAACACAATACATTTATCATATATATTTACATTAAAAGGGACTGAAGACAAGGTGTTATTCAACTGGGAATGCAACCTCTTAATGTGAAGTGACTCTAATATTCGAACACTATCTGAGGGATAACTGTTGTCAAATATAATAATGCATTAAAATATAGATTTTTTGTATCTACCGAGAATAATATTACATTTCTCACAATGTTGTAGGACTACTGAGTGATGAGTACCGGTTCTGACAGACTGACCCTAAATATAATCGGAGTTGTGCATACATACACCTATTGGCTTTGATTGTACAATGTACCTCGGGTCATTGGGATGCTGATATTATAGGATTGAGTTTGTATTGGGGGATAAGCTTGAAGTGACATAACATGGTTCAGGTGTTGTATCGGTGTGGTGAGGAAAGGGGGGCTATGTGTATACTGTATGTGGGCATGTATTTATGCAGCATCTAGCTGTCTCTGTTGTTATCTATATTTGTATATAACTATATGTGTGAGGCTGTAACCGATTAGTTAAGTTCTAGCAGAAGTATAATACGAATTGCATTTCGACAACAGTATCACATAATTTCAAATAAAACAAATATATAAGCTGATGTGACTAAATTCTATTGTATTGGTGTACACTAACACATATTTGGTGTTACAGATACAATGCAAAAAGGGAAGACGACTTTTGAAGAATATGCAGAAAGGCAAAGCCACTGGGTCTTCTGAAATGTCAAATGAGTCGATGAAAGTGATTAGTAGAGGAGAAGTGCGAGTGTTATTGTCAGTCTGGGAAGACAGATATTTCATAAATTGCAATCCTCTATACGAAAAGTAATAAATAAAGCTAATTGAGAAATGTTTGGCAATAAAGAAGAAAGATGAGAAAAGTAGAATAGGAAGACATGAAACCTGAATAAGACAAACATTTAATGCAAGGAGAGAAGGAGAAGCTAAATGTATTCCAGCCTAATAGGATACCAAATTGCCCCTCGATGATATTTGTTCGACTCTCCCTGCCTAAAAGCATTGTCAACACCGTTCTAAATTAGTCGTGAGTGGATATGAACATTATATTTTTCGTCATCTATCAAAGTCCATAATTATGAAATATCATGGGTTTAAGTATAGCTATCTACTGCCAGATTGCTTAAGTAACTTGAAAATGTCCCCAAACTATTTAACATGTTCGCATAATACATATATATATAACATATACAATACCGGTATATATATTCTGACATACAGAGCCCTGTATGTTAATTTAAGAGTTAGAATTAGAGTTGAAGGAGTCGAACTACCCAAACGGCGAAGCAAACTAGCGAGCGGGGAAACCAGTTCGCCGCATACCTGCAAACAAGCCTTCACACCTGCGTGCGTCATAGGGGACCCTGCAAACTACCCGACGCTATGACGTATGATCGACGCCAGGAGCTGTGAACGGACCAGGCACCTGTTATGCAACTCGAGGAGCTGCGATTGGAGCGGGCACCACCCCCCGCCTCCTGATTCGTTTCTACACCATCATTGTTTAGTATATAAGACCCGAGTTGTGGGCATTCAAATCAGTCTCATTTGGAGTTGGGGAAGGTGAACTTGCAGCTGGAGGAAGACGGGGTGAAGTATTATAATGGGATTGTGACTGTCAGTCAGATTATATATGTGTGTGTTAAGTGTGTTCGGTGTAAACACTTACGTTATGTTGGTTAGTGAGACATGTGATTGGGAATTAACGTGAACGCTACTATTATGTGCTTAACTATTTGATTGCGAATTAACGTTAACGCTACTATTTATGTACTTGACTATTTGATTGGGAATTAACGTTAACGCTATTATTATGTACTTAACTATTTTAGTTGCCTAACTTGTGGACTAAAGCAACTCTTTAAAGTAATTGGGTTATGATGAAAGTAATACTATTGTTTTATATTAATACTTACGAGTTCTTTAATTTTCTTTGAATTAAGCTTACATTGCTTAACGGTGCTTAGTACGGTGATGCTATTGTCTCGTATTAGTAATATCGCCTTAGACTAACATGGCTGTGTTAATATTACTTCTAGTGATTTCCTAAGCTGAAGAAAATTATTTTAGCTTCAAAATATTATTTTTGCTTTTCATATTATTTGAGTGAGACCTGAATCGAATCTATGAAGCGATCCTGTAACTTTATTTACTCATAATAAAACCTCAATGTTACGTGGTTAAGAAATACATTTAACTAATTATTAAATATATATCTAACTTTTTATGTGACTTTGATATAAATCCTGATGATAATAATAATATAATACTGTTAACGTAAGACAAGAACCAAGAATAATTACATTAAATATAAATAAAAGGACATAGAAGAAAACTATCTATTCATTTTAAAAAGGGTAAGAGACAGAAATAGTCTTACTTTAATATTTATCTTCCAAGACTTTTTATAGAATTAATAGTCCTTCTTTAGATATAACTTCTTCGGTTCATAACCATAGCCTACTAAGCTTCGGTTAAATAATAATTCTTTATAAATACTACATGACTTTAATTAGTTTCAGTATTTTTCATAATTAAAGAGTATCAGTCAATAAAGGTACTAAGTCCTAAGATCCAAAAGGAAAGGAAGCAACAACAGGAAATAATTTTATTAGTTTACTTTTGTTTTGCCTTCAGCTGACTGATACCTTAATATATATCTCTGTGCTATCTAGATTCATCAAGTTAACGACTTGAGGATCAAGATACGTAACAGAAGAGTGGCGACCTCGCCAGGATTCGTTTCATACAGTTTCACTCGGTTTCATTACCGTTTCACTATTTAAAAATCAAATATTAATCATGCCTCAACTAATTAATGACTATGCTCGAGTTTTCATAGAATCAGAACCCACAGCCCCTGATATTGACCATCTGTCAAAATCTGAACTGAAAGTGCTTGCCTCACATCTCCAATTAACTGTCTCAAACAAGTCTAAAGTAGAGGTGGCTCAGACCATAAAAACCCACCTGTTCCCTGTAGAAGGCGGGGAGGGTGACTGAGCAGTTGGTGGGATCCCGAGTAAACCTAGCCAACTTGATATACAATTGCCACCTGGTTTGACCGGTGATCAAATACTAAAAATAGAACTAGCCAGAATAAATACCGAAGAAGCCAACATAAAAGCCAGAGCAACGACGGAACAATGTGAATATCAATATCGTATAGCTCAACTAAATGTCAATACAAATGCTCCCGTAATTGCTCTCCCTCTGGGATTGACTATGACTAGTGTCATTCCACCGAGGATAATGTGCAGGATTTCTTTGTTTTGTTTGAGGAAGTTGCTGGAGGTATGAAGTGGACAAGAGATCAATGGCCTTTCATGTTACAAACCGTTTTGACAGGGCAGGCTCGAGCCACGTATTTGTCAGAAGTAGCAGAAGTTAGGCAGGATTATGACAATCTCAAAGAAGCTATCCTAAAAACCTATCAATTGCAGCCTGAGGCTTACAGGCAATCTTTCCGTAAAAACCAGAAGAAAGTAGAAGAAACCCATAAGGTATTTGCCAGGACCATGACTAAAACTTTCAATCATTGGGTCAAGAGTAAGAAAGTCACAAGCTACAACGATCTGAAGGAGTTGGTCCTGTTAGAAAATTTCCTATGGAAAATTGATTCTTCTGTATCCTATCATTTAAAGGGGAAGAAGGTAGATTGTCTTGCCGACGCTGCTGACACATACGTGCTCAACAACAAATTTCGTGGAAAGAAGCCCTACGATAATTCTAGTTCTAATTATCCCAATCACAAATCTGACAGACCCAGTCACAAGCCTATAACGTCTTCCCCAGCTAGCCAAAACAGAATTGTTTCCCCAACTAAAAATGCGACTCAGGGCAATGGTAACAGAGGTGGGCCCCAAATTAATAGTAATGCTCAAAGAGGGAACGTTCCCGTTATCCCTAAAGTATGTACTTTTTGTGGCATGAGAGGCCACCTAGCTTATCAGTGCTGGGCCAAGGAGAAAACCGAGAGATCGGGGCAGACAGTTGCCGCCGTATCTCAAATTCCATATGTGCATTTAATGCAGGGCTCCTGACAGGAGTACCTAGCACCAAAAGTTCCTTTAATGCAGGACTCCCGACAGAAGGAGTACCTAGCACCAAAAGTTCCTTTAATGCAAGACTCCCGACAGAAGGAGTACCTAGCAGCTAACTTAAATCATCTAGACAGGGGTGTAGTAGCATGTGTGGTGCAACCCACTAGGGTTAAGCCAATAATAATTTCACCATCAGTGCAGGACAGTTACCGTCCCTTTATTTCATCTGGCAACGTGAGATTAAATGGTTGTATGCATGAGGTAAACATTCTGAGAGACACAGGTTCTACTAGCACCCTAATGGTGAATCCTTACACAGAGTGCCCACCTGGCGAACCAGTTGTAATGAGAGGTGCTGGAGGCCAATTTTATGCACACTTGGTAAAAGGCGAAATTGAATGTGAGTTACTACAAGGTGAGGCCACCATAGCTTTGTGTAGGTCCCAAGATATCCCTGTGTCTGGGGTAACACTCCTTTTGGGGAATGATGTAGCAGGTGAGAAGGTCCGACCAGACCCCATTTTGTCACTTTCCCTTGTTAACGAGCCACTAACCGGTGAGCTCGAAAAGGAGATGCCAACAGTTTTCCCTGTGTGTGCTGTCACACGTTCAATGTCTCGAGTAGCAGTTCCCTCAGACAGAAATGTACCGAATGTAAGAGTTGATGAAAGGGATGATGAGAGTGTGAATGACGCTCCAACTGTGCCTGAGGTGGATTTATCTGACACCTTTATGGCTCATCTTGACCCTAACGATGACCATGAAACCCCTCCAAATTGTCCTAGTGGCCTGGTAGAGCTACAGAGAGATGATAGTGAATGCAAGGAGTTAGCTGCCAGGTCCGTGAGTGAAGAGGAATGTGAGAAGGAGGGTGGTGAATGTTTCTACCTCAAAGGAGGAGTATTGTGGCGAAGATGGAGACCGCCACACAGACCAATCGATGACGGGGCTTGGGACGTCCATCAAGTAGTAGTCCCCAAACCTTGTCGTAGAGATATCATGGAAATGGCACATTGTATACCATTGGCAGGACACCTAGGTGTGAGAAAAACTCTAGACAGAATCAGAGCCCACTTTGAGTGTGTCACACTTGCCAGATGACAGGAAAACCCAATCAGAAGGTGCCTGTACATCCTCTGGTGCCCTTGCCCGTTTTCGAGAATCCTTTTACTCGGGTGGTAGTGGACATTGTAGGCCCATTGCCTAAGACTTCCCAAGGTAACCTTTATTTATTAACTATCATGGACATGGCAACTCGCTACCCAGAGGCTATACCCTTAAGGACTACCTCTGCTCCAACTGTCATCAAGGAACTGCTCAAATTCTTCACCAGAATGGGTTTCCCCCATTAGGTGCAAAGTGATCAAGGAACTAATTTTACCTCTAACATTTTCCAGCAGTCCCTGAAGGAGTTGGGTATCGAGCATGTTAAGTCTAGCACCTACCACCCAGAGAGTCAAGGGGTTCTCGAACGATATCATCAAACATTAAAGGGAATGTTACGTAAGTATTGTACAGAGACCGGAGTTGAGTGGGATAAGGGGGTATCTTTTCTTTTATTTGCTACTCGTGAGGTTCCAACTGAATCCCTGGGTTTTTCCCCTAATGAGCTAGTTTTCGGTCACCAGGTAAGAGGTCCTTTGCAACTATTGCAGGATAGCCTAGTTGGCCAGGAGGGGAACCAAAACCTCCTCGAGTATGTTTCAGATTTCAAAACCCGGCTGAGATCCTCATGTGAGTTTGCCGCTCAAAACTTGACAGTAGCTAAAAGCTCCATGAAGACCTGGTATGACAGAAAAGCCCGTGAGAGGGAGTTTCAGCCCGGTGATGAGGTTTTGGTCCTGCTCCCCCTTTTTGGCCAACCTTTATCTGCCAAGTTCAGGGGCCCATATAAGATCATTCGGAGGGTGAGCATTACCGATTATCTAGTAACTACCCCAGACAGGAGAAAGCCCACGCAAGTATTCCATTTAAATATGTTTAAACCCTACCATAGGTCCCCTGATTCCTCTCTTCCAGATTCTCCCACTGTGGCAGTGAATGTCAGGACCTGTGAACAGCCTGGTGCGGACGAAGTCTTCAGTTCTCTTACTGACCCGCAACAGACTGTTCCAGAGCCTGAAGGTATCCATGCAGACTTTGACTTGTCATGTAGCCTATCCAACTTTCAGTATAATTCAGTGGCTTGGAGGGAATTACCATCTAAACTATGTCATCTTCTTTGGCCGTGCACGACATCGACGTAGGGGATGCAACTCCCATTAAACTATCCCCCTACCGTGTCTCGCCACAACGCAGGATTATACTGCAGGTCGAGCTTGACTTCATTTTTTCAAACCAGCTGATCACAAGGGCCTTAAGCCAGTGGAGTAGTCCGGTCATACTTGTGCCAAAGCCAGACGGGAGCCATAGGTTTTGTAGGGACTATAGGCAAGTTAATGCCGTCACAAAGAACGATACCTACCCACTGCCACGGATCAAAGATTGCATTTACCAGGTTGGCCTCATACAGCAGTAAGTTTAACTTAATGAGAGGATTTTGGCAATTAGCTCTCCCTTGTAGCGAGGTAAATATCATGCTTTTGTAGTGCGCTTTTAAGCCTTCCGCTGTGAGATGCCTTGCAGTTCGAATAACGCTCCAGCTACGTTCCGGCTATGTTCTGATGTGGTACCTGGAGACGTTGCCTACTTTGGGTGATATCCTTATTATATCCTCATTATAATCTTGCTGTTGCCAATCTGGTGGTGAATCTATTTATGTATTATGATTAATATTATGTACTATACTCCTTAAACTCTTTTCTAGGGGGGAGGTCTGACATACGGAGCCCTGTATGTTAATTTAAGAGTTAGAATTAGAGTTGAAGGAGTCAAACTACCCAAACGGCGAAGCAAACTAGCGAGTGGGGAAACCAGCTCGCCGCATACCTGCAAACAAGCCTTCACACCTGCGTGCGTCATAGGGGACCCAGCAAACTACCCGACGCTATGACGTATGATCGACGCCAGGAGCTGTGAATGGACCAGGCACCTGTTATGCAACTCGAGGAGCTGTGATTGGAGCGGGCACCACCCCCCGCCTCCTGATTCGTTCCTACACCATCATTGTTTAGTATATAAGACCCAAGTTGTGGGCATTCAAATCAGTCTCATTTGGAGTTGGGGAAGGTGAACTTGCAGCTGGAGGAAGACGGGGTGAAGTATTATAATGGGATTGTGACTGTCAGTCAGATTATATATGTGTGTGTTAAGTGTGTTCGGTGTAAACACTTACGTTATGTTGGTTAGTGAGATATGTGATTGGGAATTAACGTGAACGCTACTATTATGTGCTTAACTATTTGATTGCGAATTAACGTTAACGCTACTATTTACTATTTATGTACTTAACTATTTGATTGGGAATTAACGTTAACGCTATTATTATGTACATAACTATTTTAGTTGCCTAACTTGTGGACTAAAGCATCTCTTTAAGTAATTGGGTTATGATGAAAGTAATACTATAGTTTTATATTAATACTTACGAGTTCTTTCATTTTCTTTGAATTAAGCTTACATTGCTTAACGGTGCTTAGTACGGTGATGCTATTGTCTCGTATTCGTAATATCGCCTTTGACTAACATGGCTGTGTTAATATTACTTCTAGTGATTTCCTAAGCTGAAGAAAATTATTTTAGCTTCAAAATATTATTTTTGCTTTTCATATTATTTGAGTGAGACCTGAATCGAATCTATGAAGCGATCCTGTAACTTTATTTACTCATAATCAAACCTCAATGTTACGTGGTTAAGAAATACATTTAACTAATTATTAAATATATATCTAACTTTTGATGTGACTTTGATATAAATCCTGATGATAATAATAATATAATACTGTTAACGTAAGACAAGAACCAAGAATAATTACATTAAATATAAATAAAAGGACATAGAAGAAAACTATCTATTCATTTTAAAAAGGGTAAGAGACAGAAATATTCTTACTTTAATATTTATCTTCCAAGACTTGTTATAGAATTAATAGTCCTTCTTTAGATATAACTTCTTCGGTTCATAACCATAGCCTACTAAGCTTCGGTTAAATAATAATTCTTTATAAATACTACATGACTAATTAGTTTCAGTATTTTTCATAATTAAAGAGTATCAGTCAATAAAGGATACCAAGTCCTAAGATCCAAAAGGAAAGGAAGCAACAACAGGAAATAATGTTATTAGATTTTACTTTTGTTTTGCCTTCAGCTGACTGATACCTTACTATATATCTCTGTGCTATCTAGATTCATCAAGTTAACCACTTGAGGATCAAGATACGTAACAATATATATATATATATATATATATATATATATATATATATATATATATAGATAGAAGCAATACTCTCTTGTTGCGGGAATCGGAGTCGGATGATAAAAATCAACACCAGCGCTGGTACAAACATCTTTATTTTGGTAACGTTTCGGTTTCAGCATAAACCATCTTCAGACCTGAACTGAAATAAAATAAAAGCCTATATGAATGGCAGAGTAATTTTCTAATGTAAATATTCTTATTAATAATTAAATTTAACAAATCTAGAATAAAACTTAAAATTAATAGTTATAAAAATAATAACCTAATACATATTAGAACTAGTAAAGTGAGAGACGAAGAAATATTATGTGAGCAATAAAAGGAAGGGGGGGGGGGGGGCGAAGTTAATAACAAATGTTTTCATAATTAAACGACGGCTTATCTATGGGAAATCCACTCGCTCCAACCCTTTCGAACCATTCTTAGTGTTTCATGAATCAAAATGGCTCTGTGAATGTCCAGATAGCTTCAAGCCTCTTGTCTATAACCGTTATGTCGACGACACATTTGTCGTTTTTAGTTCACCCGACCACGTTCCCCTGTTCTTGAATTACTTAAACTCGAGACACAAAAACATGACTTTCACTTGCGAGACAGAGGAAGACAATAAATTGCCATTTTTAGATGTTCTAGTGGAAAAACAGAATAGCTCATTTAGTACTTCTATATATAGGAAGCCAACCTTTACAGGACTTACAACAACATTTAATTCTAGCATTCCCATACAATATAAGAAAAATCTAATTATTACTTTAGTCACCAGAGCCTACCATATATGTTCGTCTTACATGTCCGTCCACCTCGAATTTGAATTCTTACGTAAAACACTGAAACTTAATGGCTTTCCAATAAATTTCACAAATACCTTGATTGGTAAGCAACTAAATAAATTAAGAACCTCCTCAACTCCGATCCTTACAGCTCAGAAAGCCATTGTTTATTTCACTATCCCATTTCTAGGCAACAAATCATATTCAATTCGAAATAAAGTAGCTAAATTGATTCGTGAACACTACCCGCAAATATCACTGAGAGTGGTATTCAAATCTCCCCAAACTTTCTCACTTCTTTAAAATTAAAGACCGAATCCCCGATTCTCTACAGTCCTCGGTGGTGTACTCCTTTAAATGTAGTCGATGCAATACGACTTATATTGGTCAGTCCAAGAGACATCTCACCGCCAGGATCTCGGAGCATCGGGGTAGGTAATTTAGAACTAACCGACCTCTTTCAAATCCTTCCTTTTCTGCCATTCGAAACCACTCTGAATCATCTGATCACCCCATAAAACCCTCCGATTTTTCAATTCTCACCACTGCCCCAAACACAGTCACACGACTCCTGTCGGAGACCCTGCTCACCCAGTTACATAAACCCAGCCTGGGTGTGCACGACTCTTCCACTCCTCTACTCTGTTTCTAATATGTTAAGGTTAGTTCTTATATATAATTATGAAAACATTTGTTATTAACTTCGCCCCCCCCCCCCTCCTTTTATTGCTCACATAATATTTCTTCGTCTCTCATTTTATTCTTTCACTTTACTAGTTCTAATATGTATTAGGTTATTATTTTTATAACTATTAATTTTAAGTTTTATTCTAGATTTGTTAAATTTAATTATTAATAAGAATATTTACATTAGAAAATTACTCTGCCATTCATATAGGCTTTTATTTTATTTCAGTTCAGGTCTGAAGATGGTTTATGCTGAAACCGAAACGTTACCAAAATAAAGATGTTTGTACCAGCGCTGGTGTTGATTTTTATATATATATATATATATATATATATATTGTTACGGCTGGATCGGCAATACATATTCGGGATTCTTGATCGTAGGACAGAAATGGCTTAAGTGACAACGACACGCTCGATTCCAGTCCCAAATACTATATGCTCCAGACAACAAAAGCACCAACGCCCTACAGAGTTATCGTCTACGGTAACGAGGTACCTTAACTCGGCGAAAGTGTACAACAGGGGTAGGCTATGAGGCTAAACTCCCTCAGACATTTATAGGTTACGTTATTACTAAAAAAATGCAATACTCAAGAAACTACGTTAATATTAAGCCTCTAATAATGTAGAATAGAAGCAGGCTAAAGGTATGACAGTGAAATGCTAAATGACAAATGTACACGCCTACTTGAAAGCGCGTGCACTACACTAACTGTCCCCTACTAACATGCACTAGCATGTAGCATACAAGATGTTCATGATCCAGTAGATACCTAATAATACACATGGGAGGAACATAAACAGTAGTCACTTATTATAATAATGAATCTATACTTGGAATAACTAAAAGGTTGCAGGCAACAGTACTGCGCCGGTAGCCTACTACCGCATAGGCTACTTCGCTTCTCTCACTCTGTCTCCCCTCCGAGTCCGTATGCGCCCTACGCAACAGAACTCCGGACACAGCAGCAAAACGACAGTGCAGTTAATTGATACATGAAAGTATTAATAGTGTTGTCTTGTGTGTGAGTAATGTGTATTGTAAAGTGTTATAGATATATACTTAAAGAGAGCTGCAATGCATAGTAAAATAAAGATATATCCCACTCATCATCCCCATGTGTTCTAGCTAGCAGGCCAAGTCATAGGAACAACGAGTCCCAGCACCGAAAGCGAGAACCCAGGAGAAGACTGTAGAGAACACAAGGACAGATAAATTACGTTACTCTACTATACCGGCACTACGAGCGAGCTGTAGTCTCGGGTGCTACACTCGCTCCTGGCTCGGTATGCAAATCAAGGCTAAGTCCTCGTCCCTCTACAGACAACTCCTGGGCATGGTCGGGCTCTTACACATGGCACCAGTCTAGTCACAAATGGGATGATGAGCAGGGCATATAACTCGTGAACATGTAGAACGTTCACCAACTATCCTCATCAAGAAGATCGCTGTTCACATTAACCCCTTAAATCTAATACATGTAAATATATGCTTGTCCTAAGAGTAATACGAGAGCTGAAACTCCTTTAGGACCTCAAGGGAAGGTTATGCATTTAAATAGAGAGAAGAATGAAATGAGAGTAATGTCGTCAGCGAGAAAGAGTGCAACCGTGAGAAGTGGGGAGAGAGAGCAAGGGATGTTAGAATCTCAAAGGTTCTAGGCAACCTGGTCATAGAACACGCAGCCAACCTCCAGGCAGTGTGCTGTACGACAACATGGGCCCAGCCCAGGCAGGCAACAATGGACTACCAACCCTATTGCGCCTAGCTATAAGGGCAAGGCTGCCAACCAGTCCATACGTCTGGCAACCACCCGGCCGGCAGCGCGGCGCGTTGCTACCCTCTTGCTCTGAAGCCTAACTCACTCTCTCTCTCTGAACTCCCATGGTCCTATCTATCAACTTCTCTATTGATACTACATATTAAATGGAAGGTCTCGACATGGCTTAAAACAAAACCCACCACTGGTTAGCACATGACGAGACCTTTGCAGAGATACAAAGAACATAGTTATAAGTTGTCACACTCAATATACATAGCGGCTGACGGTAGCCAGATCACGGGCGGTACAGTCGAGTACCAAGGAGTACAATCAGGTTGCGTTACACAGCACTGGGGTGCGTCACAGGCCCCCCAAGATTTTAGATAATCGACCTTAGAAGCATTATCAAAATCTGACAGGCAACCAACCGACCTGCTACCCTTAGCTGCCACTAATTGCAAAAGGTGCACAACAACTGAAGTGTGAATTATACATAAAACACAATATCGCATGCATCATGCTACAACAATAAAGAGTTACAAAACTAAAAAAAATAAAGTTTTCTCGTTTATTTTATTGTTTTATAATCTTTTTGGACGGCGTTATGATAGCCTAATTTTACTCCTGCTCAACCCACACACCGTGCACGACTATCTTGGATCATCAACCCTTGATAGACAATCTGCTATCACGTTCTCACTCCCGGCAATATGCTGAATGTTGAGATTATACTCTTGGAGCATTAGGGACCACCTGGTCAACCGCATATTCCGATTGTGAAACTGATTTAGGAATTTCAAGGGATGATGGTCCGTATAAATCGTCACTACCGGGCCTTAGGCTGGAACATAAACTTCGAAATGTTTGAGCGACAAAACGATAGCCAGAAGCTCCTTCTCTATAGTCGAGTAATTCCTTTGTGCCGAATTAAACTTGCGAGAAAAGAAGATCACTGGGTGTTCCAAGCCCTCGGAATCAGTCTGCAGTAACACTGCCCCGGCACCCACACCGCTGGCATCAGTCGCCAGCTGAAAACTCCTGGAGAAGTCTGGGGCCCTCAAAATCGGATGTGTACACAGCAGGTGCTTGACTAGGTCGAAAGCCCTCTGACACTCCGCAGCCCAACAGAACTTCACTGACTTCGACAGTAGATCAGTTAACGGTGCTAAGACAGTAGAGTATCCCCGGATGAAGCGCCTATCATACCTAGGAACCGCATGACCTGGCGCTTAGTGGTGGGCCTGGGAAACATATTGATAGCCTGTATCTTGCTCAGGGGGGGGGGGGGGCACACCCGGCCTAACCCGACCACAAAGCCAAGATACTGCACAGTAGCCTTTACAAACTCGCACTTCCTCAGGTTCACCACCAGCCCAGCATCGTGCAACTTCCTAAACAGGGTCTCTAAGTGCCTTAGGTGATTTTCAAAATCGTCATCATATACTATCACGTCATCAAGGTAGACCGTGCAGTTAGGGATTTCGTCACAAATATCGTTCATCAGGTTCTGAAACGTGGCAGGTGCGTTCTTAAGCCCATAAGGCATTACGTTACATTGGTAGGTCTTGCCATCAACCACAAACTTGCTTAGCTCGGTCCGACAGGGGTACTTGCCAGTAGCCTTTTACAAGATCAATTTTAGTAAGGTACTTTGCATTCCCTATCTTGTCCACGCTGTCGTCAACTCGAGGCAAAGGGTAAGGGTTGGTAGTGGTCAAGCCATTTAGCCTACGAAAATCTATGCAGAACCGCACCTTGCCGTCAGGTTTTGGCTGCAACGTGACGGGTGATGTCCACTTCACATAACCTTCAGTGATCATCCCTCTCTCAACCATGTACTTTAACTCCTCCCGTAAAGCTGGCAACTTTACCGGGGGCACACGGTAGGGCACTGACTTGAAGGGTACATTATCACCGACGTCCACGTCGGGCGTTACCTGAGTAGTGAGACCTGGGTGTTCGGCGAAAACAGAGGGGTATGACCTGAACAGGCCTAGGACAGCAGCACCCTGGTGCTCAGGCAGGTGACTTACAGCTTGCCTAGCCTCTTGTTCAGTATTCCCCGCCCACTGTTCCGCGGAAATGACACAGTCCCAGCTATCCTCCTCAGCAGCATGACTGTCCCCACCTCCTTCTCCACCCTGGCCGCTGCAGGCCAGCACAGGGACAGTGAGAGGCTCTGAGGGGCATCTCACATACTCTTTCATGAGGTTAACATGACATAACTGATGTTTTTTCCTACGGTCAGGTGTTGCAACGAGATAATCAAGGTCGGACAGTTTCTTAGCCACCACATACGGCCCAATGAACTTGGCAGAAAGGGGGTGTCCAGGCAGGGGTAAAAGCAACATTACCTCCTGACCCACCGAAAACTCCCGAAGCTTCACCTTGGCGTCATACTGGTGCTTCATGACCGCCTGTGCATTAACCAAGTTATTACCTGCCGCTGCCATGCAACCTATAAGTCTCTCCCGGCTCTCAAGGACATATTTAAGTACAGACCCCGGCTTCTCTTCGCCCTCCCAGATCTCTTTCACCATACTTAAAGGTCCTCTCACATTATGGCCAAAGACTAGCTGATTTGGACTGAACCCCAGGCTCTCTCCTGGGACTTCACGTGCAGCGAACAGAACATACGGCAGACCCAAATCCCAATCAGTGTCATGTTCTGCACAGTAACAGCGTAGCATACTCTTCAGGGTCGAGTGCCACTGCTCCAAGACTCCCTGACTCTCGGGATGGTAGGCTGACGACACTACAGAACATATACCGTGCAACTGAAGGGTTTGCTTGAACAATTTGGATGTAAAATTGCTCCCCTGGTCTGACTGCACCTCACGTGGAAATCCATAATGGGAACAGAACAATAATAAGTTTTTAACAACTGCCTTTGCCGAGCCGTTTCTCATGGGGTATGCGTCCGGGTATCTCGTAGCCACATCCATAATTGTCAACAGGAATTTATTGCCACTACTAGTAGGCGGGAAAGGGCCAACCAAATCTACTACAACTTTGCTGAACGGAGGCCCGGTGACAGGTATGGGAAACAAAGGTGCCTTCGGGATTGTCTGGTTAGGCTTCCCCGTTGTCTGGCAGGTCGCACACCCAGCCACCCATGCACAGACATCAGCCTTGACCCCAGGCCACCAGAAAACCCTGCCCAATGCCGCCAATGTTTTTGTTACCCCCAAATGACCCGCCACCGGCACATCATGCGCCAGACACAATAAGGACTCTCTATACTTATTTGGAACAACCACCTGGTCTACTACCCTCGCACTGCCCTCCCACTTCGATTTGGGGTCTAAAAATCTGCGGTACAATATCCTGTTGAGCCTAAAGAAATCTCCCGGCTTCGCATCCCCATCTTCCTCCAACTCTATGGCACCATTGCTATAACGAGCTAGGCTAGCGTCTTGCAGCTGCTGCTCACTAATGTCCCCGGGCGTCAATGCATCAAGATGGTTTTGTAATAAGACATTACCCCGGCTAGTAGGCTCTACTGCCTTAGTGGCTCTCGCTACAGCTCTTGCCTCACGCGAAGTCTTACCCAACTCTGCCTTGTTACACACCATCTCTGGGCCAGAGTCAACTCCCGTGTTTATTATAGGTCCAAGTACCGAATCACCGAGAAGTGCAGCAGAATCAATGTCCCTTTTCCTGCCCTTAGCAACCTTCTCCTGATCCTTCCTCCACTGTCCCCGAGGTTGAGTGCTAGGCTGTGCAGGAGCCGCAGAGCGAGATCGGGTTACCACACAGGCCATCTCATCCTGTTGGCACCTCCCAACCCATTCCCGATTCTCACCATCCACGTCGGCCGCCCTCTCGGCAACGACTAAGGGTGGAGTCCCGGAAGTGGGCACCGCAAAGTCGTTGCCGAGAAGAAGGTCGACGCCCTCAACTGGCAAACACTCAACGATCCCTACATCCAGCTCCCTGCACACCTCTCCCACTCTCAACTCCAACCTCACAAGTGGGTATGACCTCGTAGCATTTATACCCTGTACCACAACAACTCTGGCCGCATTTATCGGTTTCCCTGTGAAGTTCCTCAACAAAGTTTGCGAAGCCCCCGTATCCCTCAGCAAGTCAACCCTCCGTAGTTCACTCCCCCAGCTCACAAACCCATGTCCCCGATGGCTACAGAAAGTGTCCCGGACAGGTGTCGAGCCTTCCGTACGCTTCTTTACCGCGTGTGCCTCAGCTGCTGACAACCTACCCCGGGCAGTTGCTGCAGCCTTCAGAGACACACCGATACTGTGAACCAATGACACCGGCTTAGCGGGATTGTTACTAGGGCACTCACGTGAATAATGGCCTAGCTTCTGACATTTGTAACATTTCACATCCCCAATGGGCTTCTTTCCTTGTGAGGGCGAAGAAGGGGCCTGACCTTTAGTAAACGGGAGAGGCTTGTGTTTGTAGGTGTTATTAGGTGCAATGCTTTTAGTGTGGTTATGTGTGTCATAGGATTTGTTATTATCGAAAACTCTGGTGGGTGGGGTATAGCGCCCCTTCTGCCCTGACTCGGGCCTCTGAGCGGCACCGCAACCACGAATCAATGATAATCTGAGGTCTGCCATCTTGGCAGCCTCCTCTACTGTCTTGGGACATTTTTCCTTAATGTTCAGCGTTAGATCGGTTCCAGTACATTTGTAAAACTGTTCCAGATAGAAAAGTTGCTTAATTTCCTCAGCCGACTCTGCGTGCTCGGACCGAAACCAGTTATTACATGCATCTGTTAAGTCCCGTGCGTGCTCCATAAAACTGACGTCGCTCTTCTTATTCACGCCACGGAACTTCAATCTATAAGTTTCGGGTTGCAGTTCGTAGGCCCGGAGCACAGCCTCCTTCACCAGTCCATACACGACACTCTCGTCCAGTGACAGTGCATCGTAGGCTTTCAACCCCTTACCCATTAGACGTGATGAAACTAATGCTGCCCATTTAACCTCCGGCCAGTCATACTCACGACACTTCTTTTCGAAACGAGCAAAAAACTCAGTCACTGCTGTCTCATCAAATGCGGGTACTAACTTAATTAAATGCGAAAGTGAGTCTGTAACCCGGTGCCCACCACCGAGATGACGCCCCGTGGTCTGTACTCTAGACTTCTCGACATCCATTTCAGCCTGGTACCTGGTTGCATCCTGATTGGCTTGGATTCTAGCAACCTCTATGCGTTCTATACTAGCCTGTTGTATCGGAGTCTCCTGCAGCTTAATCCGTTCTATACTAGCCTGTTGTATCTGAGTCTCCTGCAGCTTAATCCGTTCTATACTAGCCTGTTGACTCTCTCGCAACTTAAGCTTAGCTAGTTCTAGCTGAAATAACATCTCAGGAGACAGGCCTGGGGGGGGAGAGCACAAAATGGGGGATCCAAACCGAGACGTGTTTACGGGTAAGCCAGCTTGCCATTGAGAACCCTCCTGCTGCATCGTGCTAAGACTCGCTGGCTGAGGGCCCAGCTCAGGGGTAGAGTGGAATGGAGGCTTGGAGGGAACCCCCCAAGACCCCACTCCACCCACCGCCCCATCGCCATCACCCAACAAACATGCCACCAAATTCTTCTTGGGCCAACTGTCAGGACAGTCCCGCCCCAAAACCGTGGCTAAACAGCGAAGACCGTAACAATCAATAGCCTGCAGGCGCTGTTCGGTCAAAGGTGTCTGCAAAAATGCCCGGGCATCCCTCTCTCCACTTATAACACTCCCCTCCCTAAATATCTGCTGTACTTGCTGGTCACTAGGCTGTAGTGTGTTATCCTCCCCCGTAAATGATGAGTCATTAGACATAGTGCTGGTTATACAATTGCTGTTCATAAAAAAAAAGTGCTTATTACTAATTGCAGTCTCGACTCACAAAATGTTAAAGATGCTTGAATGACTCTACTCTAGACACCTAACGAAACAATCTGCAAGTCCACCAATACAATAATGACACAATCAAAATTCCTCCAATATGCAAGAAAATTCTAGCCACCTCTACTAGGTAGCATAGAATAGTTCTCCAAAAAACATGTGATAGGATACTACTGAATCTTGTGCAAGGTCGCCATTTTGTTACGGCTGGATCGGCAATACATATTCGGGATTCTTGATCGTAGGACAGAAATGGCTTAAGTGACAACGACACGCTCGATTCCAGTCCCAAATACTATATGCTCCAGACAACAAAAGCACCAACGCCCTACAGAGTTATCGTCTACGGTAACGAGGTACATTAACTCGGCGAAAGTGTACAACAGGGGTAGGCTATGAGGCTAAACTCCCTCAGACATTTATAGGTTACGTTATTACTAAAGAAATGCAATACTCAAGAAACTACGTTAATATTAAGCCTCTAATAATGTAGAATAGAAGCAGGCTAAAGGTATGACAGTGAAATGCTAAATGACAAATGTACACGCCTACTTGAAAGCGCGTGCACTACACTAACTGTCCCCTACTAACATGCACTAGCATGTAGCATACAAGATGTTCATGATCCAGTAGATACCTAATAATACACATGGGAGGAACATAAACAGTAGTCACTTATTATAATAATGAATCTATACTTGGAATAACTAAAAGGTTGCAGGCAACAGTACTGCGCCGGTAGCCTACTACCGCATAGGCTACTTCGCTTCTCTCACTCTGTCTCCCCTCCGAGTCCGTATGCGCCTTACGCAACAGAACTCCGGACACAGCAGCAAAACGACAGTGCAGTTAATTGATACATGAAAGTATTAATAGTGTTGTCTTGTGTGTGAGTAATGTGTATTGTAAAGTGTTATAGATATATACTTAAAGAGAGCTGCAATGCATAGTAAAATAAAGATATATCCCACTCATCATCCCCATGTGTTCTAGCTAGCAGGCCAAGTCACAGGAACAACGAGTCCCAGCACCGAAAGCGAGAACCCAGGAGAAGACTGTAGAGAACACAAGGACAGATAAATTACGTTACTCTACTATACCGGCACTACGAGCGAGCTGTAGTCTCGGGTGCTACACTCGCTCCTGGCTCGGTATGCAAATCAAGGCTAAGTCCTCGTCCCTCTACAGACAACTCCTGGGCATGGTCGGGCTCTTACACATGGCACCAGTCTAGTCACAAATGGGATGATGAGCAGGGCATATAACTCGTGAACATGTAGAACGTTCACCAACTATCCTCATCAAGAAGATCGCTGTTCACATTAACCCCTTAAATCTAATACATGTAAATATATGCTTGTCCTAAGAGTAATACGAGAGGTGAGTGCTGAAACTCCTTTAGGACCTCAAGGGAAGGTTATGCATTTAAATAGAGAGAAGAATGAAATGAGAGTAATGTCGTCAGAGAGAAAGAGTGCAACCGTGAGAAGTGGGGAGAGAGAGCAAGGGATGTTAGAATCTCAAAGGTTCTAGGCAACCTGGTCATAGAACACGCAGCCAACCTCCAGGCAGTGTGCTGTACGACAACATGGGCCCAGCCCAGGCAGGCAACAATAGACTACCAACCCTATCGCGCCTAGCTATAAGGGCAAGGCTGCTAACCAGTCCATACGTCTGGCAACCACCCGGCCGGCAGCGCGGCGCGTTGCTACCCTCTTGCTCTGAAGCCTAACTCACTCTCTCTCTCTGAACTCCCATGGTCCTATCTATCAACTTCTCTATTGATACTACATATTAAATGGAAGGTCTCGACATGGCTTAAAACAAAACCCACCACTGGTTAGCACATGACGAGACCTTTGCAGAGATACAAAGAACATAGTTATAAGTTGTCACACTCAATATACATTGCGGCTGACGGTAGCCAGATCACGGGCGGTACAGTCGAGTACCAAGGAGTACAATCAGGTTGCGTTACACAGCACTGGGGTGCGTCACAATATATATATATATATGTATATACTGTATATTATATAAAATATATGGGACATATCTGGGATTGAGGGACTGTCCCAGAGTCCTGCCACTGCTTACACGATAACAAGGGTGGAGGTGGGTGTGTGAGATTTGTGTTTCAATGTTTGGTATTCGTTCGTGTTTGAAAATGTTGCTCATCTGAGGACTACTGCATTACACCATTAGAACATCTTATGAGGTATATCGCATTTTACAGGTTAAAGAGAAAAGTACACAACCAATGTGTCTTTCCTGTGCTAATTTATGAATCTGAAACTTTGAGTATAGCAAACTATCTAACACCTAAACTTAGTAGTGCCCAAAGAGGAAGGAAGAGGATAACATTAGGCATAACTGGAGAGACAAGAAGAGAGCCGTTAGGATGAGAGCAATCAAACAAAAGTAGAAGAAAACCTCATTGCTCAAAAAAAGATAAAATAACCCTGTTTGATGATAACAGATGGACATGTAGAGCAACCTAATAGGAACCTAGAGATGGAGCTAGAGAAATGGGTAGACATAGAACCAGATGGAGAGATAAAATCCAAAAGTTTGCTGGATTGGGATGGAACAGGCTATCATCTGACTGGTTGGAGTGGAAACGTTCGGAGAGGCCTTTGTCCTGTAGTGAACTAATTCAGGCTGATGATGATAATGGCATTTTGTTTATTGTATTTATATATGTCAGTATTTAGAGTACGCATAAGGGGAAGATTACTAACTTTGTAATATGGAGATATACAAAGATCAATATAAATGGTAAGGGGTAAACAAAAACATCAGGGAACGAACTGCCATGACCAAAGTAACTTGATACAAAACATTAATGACGGATATGAAAAGAAAAATCGCAGTAAGCGGCAAATATATTGATTGAATATGATGGCAGACATCCCCGTTACCTGAGAGTTAACTTACTGGAGGCGACATTTTAATATGCAGCTCAAGTTGTTAAAAATGGTATCTCAGTGTCTTTTATGATGACGTTCTAAATACCTTCACTACAACACCATTCCGATGCTTTACTGAATATTTACATGGCGTTGCTACATGTTTATAATTATATGAAATACGGTAGACTAATGTGTACTAGAGTACGTTGGCTAAGATTATATTATTGGTTCTTACATAAGTAATGTCATATGTACAGCTACTGACAAATGATAGTGATTTCCTTTCAATTTTCTGTATCCAAATAAATCCAAATAGATTGATGTTCAGATCATATCCGCTATATATTAATACATCATAATATACATGTATTAATGGCAATCAGTTCAGCGTGGGAGTGTACAACGTTGAGATAAGAGTTTATCTTGTTTTCCTATGGTCATGAAGGAGACAAAAAGCACAGCTGCCTGTAACAAATGCCTCTCCCATATTTGACAGAGAGCCTAAATTCAAGGTACGTTGAAGTCATTATGTCTGGACACACGGAGATTGAAGCAGTTTAAATCATAGGATGAGGGAAAGACAGCTTGAGGCAGAGAGTTCCAAAGCTTACTTGTTGAGTAGAAAAAATACCTGGGTTACAGAGCTGGACAGAATAGAGGTGGAATTGTGTTGACAGGCGTGTGCCCCCCAACTCTCCGTATGGGAAGAGGTAAACATTGAAATAATTCTGAAGAACACTGATAATTATTGTAATAGCGGTAGCAGAGTGAGAGATATGCAACATTGCGGTGTGGAGGAAGAGTGTAGTGAGTTAGTAAGAGGAAGGGAGTTGATGAGCCGAAATGCTTTTGATTCTACCCGTTCAAGAAGTGCGGTATGGGTTTATCACACCTAACCTCTGAGAAGCTGATTTAGCAAGAGTGGTAATATAATTTATCCAAGAAAGGTCAGGAGTAAAATAAATACCAAGCATATTGGGAATATAATAACCATAACAATATATACGATATGTCTACATTATTAACACTGAAGGGCATATAAATAGAACAGATAAACAAAACACTAACATTAATTCCAACTGCCAGTGCTGTGTTACATACATCAAAGACTCGTAGTTATATAGATCACTGCACACTATACAGTAAATAGAAAAGATAAACAAAACACTAACATTAATTCCAACTGCCAGTGCTGTGTTTCATACATCAAAGACTCGTAGTTATATAGATCACTGCACAATTTGTTGAGCAAGTCACCAGGTAAAATATTGATATCCAATGACACAATATTATTAATGTTGCACCATTTTCAGGTTGAGCTTTTCCTGTGTAGCGGGTGTGATGGCTCAGGAGGGTTCAGCTTTTAAAATCAGGGACGGTAAGGGAAAGTTAAAGGACATTTGATCCGGCAGATAAGCTCGTTATTTTCTCGTTAATTGGACTCGAATTGGAGAACAACAAATATGAATACAAAATATGGTGTAAGTAAGTGGTTTTCTAGGATAACAATGCTAAAAGATGAGGTATGAGAGTCGCTGGTATTGGTGGGAGGTATTGTCAAAAGTAAGTAGCCACAGTCTGAAGGAGAAAGGCCGGTATATCAAGTAGAAACGGATACAAAAATATTACTTCAGACTACTTATAAACTCGGATACGGTATGCTTCTTATATTTATCCAGATTCATAAATTCCCAATTGTGATATTGCATAGCTTTCCGACGGTCCAAACATTGCTTTGTCATGAAAATTAAAGTCATCATCTCGAATATATAAACAAATGTTAAACTATCATAAAATCACCAACTCAGATTAGCATATCTTGCATAGTGATGAAAAGACGCAACTTGAATCAATGTGGTCGAGGTTTGATCATGGGTTGAAATAGATTTCCGTACCTATCAAAATTGTTCATGATTGAAATGGCACCAAGTATATTGAAGACTCGTATAAACCTTATTATTATACATTATTTATAGTTAGAATAGTGTAGTTGATTTAAAGACGAGACAGATTTAGATATTGTGTAGGAAGGTCATTGCAACACAGTAGAATGTTGCTTACCCCTTGTCAGTTTCAACGGCCTATATCAAACTATTTCCGTATTGACAATTAATAGCATAAACATTGAAAACCTATAACCGTACCACGCATCCAATATTTGTTACAGGTTCCGAATACATATTGATAATATAGGTTACCCATCCCGAACACACTCGTTTACGTTTACGTTGAGGTACCCGCAGAGGGCTTCTCTCGGGCGGCATGATATACGGGGGTTGTACATTAGGAATATTGGTTGGGGACAGGATTAGGGATGTAATGATTAGTGATCCTAGTTCTAAATTAATCAAAGGTGGGGCTATTAACTACATGGAATGGTAGGTAGTTCCACTCTTGGATGCTGCGGGGAAAAAAAATATTGTTAAAATATGTCTGTGCTTACCTGATAGTGTGATATTTTAAGTTGTGGCTGCGTATCTATCGTAAATCGTATACTTGTAGGGTGTAAATAAATAACTTTCTGAATTTGTCTGTCTACTAAGTTTTTAGTGATTTTATATAACCTCTGTTGTCTGTGCATTTGTCTTCTTGTTGCAAGTGGATCGAGTCTAATGTCTTGTTTGACCAAAGTGACAAATGTAGTGGGTCTGTAATCACGTCTGATCCATCGTGCAGCTTTGTTTTGTATGGCCTCTAGTGTATGTATATTGTTGTGAGTGTGTGGATCCCAAACGGTGTCGCAGTATTCTAAGTGTGGCCGAACAAGTGTTTTAAATGCTAGAACTTTGATGTTTGCGTTACACTTGGTGAGATTCCTGCGCAGAAAGAAGCCCCGGGATTTATTAACCTTTGCTATGATGCTGCTAACATGAGTGGTCCACCTCATGTCCACTGAGATGCGGACCCCCTATGTAAAAATAATATAAAACAAGAATACAAATTTAACATGCAGGCTATAAAAACAGGATCTGACAGTACACACATTAAAGCAATCAGATGGACAATAAAACTTACAGAAACGCTCTACCTGTTAGAAGAAGCGAAAATAATAGAACCAGAGGGATAAGGGACTGTAGTGGAGGGACTCACGCTAAAAATAAAATATAAAATATGGAGACGGAATGTAAGACGCTGAATATCCCAGTAGTTCTTTGATTTCATGACGTGAAATCATTTTCACCCATTTTCACCCATTTTCCACGTCATGAAATGGAAAAGTACTTAATAAAACACATTCGTGGACGGAACTGTTAATACTGACATAGTAAGTTGTGTAGTATTTTTTCGCATGGACACAACAAATTTCATCACACAAAACTGTTGCCCAAATGATCTCCAATATCGAGCACACAATCATGACCTAGTATACTTGCTCCAGGAAAGTATTCAACAACCCAATTGATAAAGTGCCCTATCCATACCTCTCTTAAAAATACAAAACAATACAATGTACAAGTAATAAATGCATTTTTTTCAATTTGGCCTCTTTAACAATATTTCAGATGTGACTCTATTGCTGCAAACATTCTGAATCGTTCCACCAAAAATGAAGGTTTTTATGAATGCTTGAAATCTGTTATTGAAATTTGGATGCGAGCCAAATGCCAGTAATTTATCACACCACACGTTTATAAAACCATTCATTACGTTATGTGTCTGCATATGAACTTTGTATATATACATACATACTTTTATATATCAAGTGCTCCACACGCAGTGCGGCTTCGGTCTCATATCCTAATGCTGATCCTCCAGGCAGCCCTGTTCAGAGCTGCATCACTGATCAGGTATTTTTGTTCAAGATCAGACCGTAAGGTCTGATCCCACGTCTTTCTTGGTCTGCCCATTGGTGCAGCTCCCCCACGGACTTACATCTTTTCATCTAATTTAATTCATCCATCCTCTCCACATGTCCAAACTATTCAAGCCTACTAGTACGTATCTCATCACTGATACTCTTGATACCTAACCGTCTCCTCAGCTTCTTACTAATCCTATCTTGCAGGTTGGCCCCACACATCCATCTCACTATTCTCATAATATTAATATAAAGCTTCCTAGGTCTATAATGTACTATGCAATGACTTAAAATTGTAAATATAAGATATAATTATATATACATGATTTAATCCGACTGGCTAAATGTGTATGCTCTTGTGAGTGGCTCTGCACATAGACACTTATGAACGCAACAACACTAATATTAACCCTCTCACGACCATATGACGCAGAGGTTGCCAGATTAGCAATACTAAATATAGTTATCTCACTCTTATAATTACCTCTCCCAAATTAGTTTTCTGCCAACAGCTAACTCAAAGACAACTGCAGAGGTTGAAGTAACTAAACTAAAGGTTTCTAAATACCCCTGATGGTAACAAAGGCTTTAAAGTATCCCTAATAGGCTCAACATTGCGTCAAGAACATGAGAGGGTTAAATACCGAGTATTGAACAAATTGGCGAAATTCTTTCTTTAACTGCAACAGGAATATTCGGAACTCGGCTGATTCCAGCAACACATGGGAATGCCGCTGCATTTTTTTTGCATATTTTTTTCGGAAGAGTGCATGTATTGTGCCGTTGTACAAGGGGAAGGGAGATCGGCAGGAGTGTTCAAGTTATAGAGGTATTAGTTTATTGTCAGTGGTTGGAAAGCTGTATGGCAGGGTGTTGATAGAGAGGATAATAAAGTGTACGGAAGTTGCAATAGGAGAAGAACAGTGCGGTTTTAGGAGGGGAAGAGGGTGCGTGGATCAGATGTTTGCAGAAAGACAGTTATGCGAGAAGTATTTAGAGAAGCATAAGGAGATATTTTGGGCTTTTATGGACTGGGAAAAAGCGTATGATCGTGTGGACCGTGAAGCAATGTGGAAGGTGTTAAGGATTTATGAAATAGGAAGAAATTTGTTAGAAGCAGTTAAGAGTTTTTATGAAGGGAGCAGAGCATGTGTGAGAGTAGGAAATGGTGAGTTGAGTGAATGGTTTGAGGTAAAGGTAGGTTTGCGACAGGGTTGTATAATGTCACCATGGCTGTTTAATATGTTTATGGATGGTGTGGTGAGGGAGGTGAAAAGGAGAACTATGGGAAGAAGATTGGGTTTAGTAGGAAAGAATGGTAGAGATTGGGAGTTGAATCAGTTGCTGTTCGCTGATGACACAGCATTGGTGTAATAGGGGAGAGCATAGGGTGAATCTAGATGTGAGGCTGGATGGGGAAATATTGGAACAAGTAGAGTGTTTTAATATATAGGAGGAACAATAAGCAGGAGTGGAGGTATGGAAGTGGAGGTAAAACAGAGTGTGTGAAGGATGGAAGGTTTTCGGAGTGATGGGAAGTATGTGGAAGACGAGAAATCTCGGAGTGAAAGTAAAAAGTGCACTGTATCAAGGAATTGTTGTGCCAACAGTGATGTATGGGGCTGAGACATGGGCTCAGGAGAAAAGAGGGCTGGATGTGATGGAGATGAGCTGCTTGAGGAGTATGTGTGGAGTTACTCGTAGAGACAGATTGAGGAATGAAGAGATACGTAGGAGAGTGGGGCAGCAGGAACATTTGTCAGCCAGAGTGGACAGAAGGGTGCTGAGCTGGTATGGTCATGTTGAACGAATGGGAGATGAAATGCTTACAAAGAGAATATGTGAGTCAGGTACAAGGGGAGATAGAAGGGCAGGAAGACCCCCATTGAGATGGAGAGGCTGTGTAAGAAAGGCTTTGGATGATAGAGGAATGACTATAGATCAGGCAGGGGAAGTGGTGGTGGACAAGAGTGAATGGAGAATGATTGTGAATAGTTGAGTGAACATGTGGTCATTTGGAGTAAGGGGTCGGGCGCAAGTTGGACTAGATAATAGTCCATCAGGCGCCTGGCCCGAGGAGACGAGTAATATGAAGGGTGTGCCTGGAAGTGTGGTGGGAGGGCTTGTGGCTTTGGCTCCGCTGCATGTCTGCCTGCCGAGATCGGAACCTCTCCGGGTGGTCAGGGGCCGGGGGAGTGCTGGAGCGACCTTGGTAACCCTGGTCTCTGGGTCTTCTCCTGGGTGACCTGGATGTGTGAGAGTTTGTTTTTTATCTGTGTTTATTTTTTGTTTTATGTTGTTTATGTGTTTTCCCTGTTCTTGCTCTGTCTTGAGTCGGCTACCCCCAAAATGGGGATTGGGCCTGAGCATATAGATAGATAGATAACATTTTTTTCGGATCACGACGGTTACAGGAAATGGTTCGAGGTAAAAAGATGAAAGGAATGGCTTTGGTTAAAAAGAGGAGCTGAAGGATAAAAACGCGAAAATATAAAGCTTCCGCAAAAAAAGATTCCTAAGCCTTAAAGGAGAGAGAGAGAGAGAGAGAGAGAGAGAGAGAGAGAGAGAGAGAGAGAGAGAGATTATAACGATATAATTGAGGAGGTGCATGCTTGAATATCATAGAACACGTAAGTGGCATAACATGAGCTTAATGGGAGAGAGGTATCCTGACCAGGATTCGAACCCACTCACTCTAGGTATATTTGGGAGGGTTGGGCACCGTAACCACTCGGTCATGAGTGGATGGCCATCTCAACCGTTTCTAAGAGAGGATATGATAAAGTATGAATTCAATTAAGTAAATGATTATCAATAGGTGGTGAAGGTATTGAGGGAAAGGCCTTTACAACGGCACCTCGTATCTACTGTACATTTTCCTATTTTTCTGAAGAGTGTAGAGAAGGGAGAAGGGGTGTTGGAGGGAGAGGAAGCTGTTGGAGTGGCTTTGTTATGTGTGTTTTCGGTCCGTATACGTCGTCGAGGTGTCCCCCGACTGGGTGCAAGCATGTGAAACATGCTATAGTCAAACCAATATATGAGCGACCCGCAGTCCTCCATTCTTGGCGAACCTGCGACCCTTTCGCACAGGCTTCTGTAAACTCATTAGCAGCTGATATTGGATAGCTTTTTCCCTATTATCGAACTCTTGCTCTGGCTATGCTGCCTCTTCCTCTGTCTCCCTACTTATCGTGAAGCAACCATTTCCTGTTCTATATTTTTGTGATAATTTTGACCCTCCCTTGTATTACTGCTTTACAATAATTTAAAGGTGTTGGGTCAGGAAACACGAGTATGTCAACGTCAATATGTGCCAAAATTGTCACTGAATTTCATATTTACTAGTCCTTCATATCTGGAAGGAAACTACCGGCTCGGTAGTATAGTGGAGAACTTCTCGGTCTCCCACCCAGGGTGACCGGAGTACAATCCCACACTCAGGCATGAAGGTTTTTTGCGTACACTGGTAGCCAGTACTATATTCCTTGACAAAGGAAATGGGTAAATAAAGGTAATGGGTGTCTGGTAATAAAAATTGGTCGAGCGCTATTGAATCTCGGAGCAAGGGATAGAGAGAAATGGCGCTATATAAGTAACCTGAACATTATTAACCCTTTCATGCATATGGCGCGATTTTAAGCCTATTGGGGATACTTTAGAGCCTTTGTTACCATCAGGGGTATATAAAAACCTTTAGTTTGGTTACTTCAACCTCTGCAATTGTCTTTGAGTTAGCTGTGGGCAGAACACTAATTTTGGAGAGGTAATTATAAGAGTGAGATAATTCTATTTCTTATTGCTAATCTGGCAACCACTGCGTCATATGACCATCAACTCTCGAAGACCCGTCATATGACAGGAGAGAGAATATTGGCCACCCCTGCGGTGTCTGTCATATGACGGGTGCCATTTTGAGGCCATTATGAGCAATGAGAGAGAGACCGAGCGTTGGGGGGGATAATAGGCGGCCTTGGACCGCTCGCCACAGCTCCGTGGCCGGCACTGGGGACTATTGTATCTCATCCTCACCTCCCTACACCTCTCAACAAGGATAAAACCGGCAAATATACCTAATTTTAGGGTATTTTCACCTTCGGTTGCACAATCGTTGAAAGATAACCAGATAACGTACAAGGATGATTCTGGTCTCCTTGAAAAGCTCTATCTTTGCACTTTCACGGATATATATTTGAATTACGCTCTTGTTCTTGCCTGTGCATGAGAAAGAGCATGGAAGGCAGGTAATTTTCGGCAATTACAGCCGTCTGGCACTACGGTGATACCCCACCCCTCACTTGTAGGGAGTAAATATTAGTATTTATTATTTCAAGTTATTTGAAATGCAAGGGTTTCCATAGTTCGTGAAATATAAGGGATAAAGAAAGGGGTGAAATTCCATTGACAACACTGCTACTTCTAACCTTTAAATCAAGCAATGCTACTTCTGCATCACCCTCAAGACCTCCATGACTCACTGACTTGATAGGGTCAGTGTGGCTTTCATATTCCATTACTTACATCTTTGTTCTAGTGACTTTCCTGAAAGTTAAGCATGTGATTATTGTATTTATTGTTATCTGACCTCTTCAGAGCAAATCACAACTGGGCAAGCTTCCTACTAGCGTAGACGGGAAAAGGTTGCATGCAATAAGTACAAAATATACATTACAAATACAAACAATCCTAAAATTGCAAGTACAATCAATTTCACTTAATCTAACTAATCAGTTTTGTAGGCAGTGCCTTCATTATGGAGGGCGTGGTTTGCAGGTCTAGTAACCATACGTTATTATCATCTGCTTAAATACAAACTGAGGAGTCACAAAATGTGCTTCTATTGCTTTAATATGTTGTTGTATACAAATATATCAGATGTATAGACACACAATGCAACCATAGTACATTCCATCCGTTGTCGACAACAAGTTTACTAAGAAATATTTGTAGATATGCACAGCCAACGAACATTACTCTAAACGTGTTTTGACTGATAAAGACAGCATAATAAGTTATTTAGATATAAACATATCACCAATGGTTCAAGGCATACCAGCAGTACCAAGGAATATCAAATTACCAGACTAAAGCTGAATTCCAGAAAATATAACAAGCAAAAACACAGCCCACCATATTCGCCTTAAGCTTGTTTACATTATATTTCATATTATGATGTATTAGGTTATTTAATGCAGGTTGAAAGATAAATATAGAAGTCAAGAGGTTAATGAAGTTTGTGTTTAAGTAGAGCTTGGCATAGCTCATTCTAAATAATGATACAGTAAGATTATAATGAACATGATGCCACTGTAGTGAAGGAGATAATGTATAAGATAAGCACATGTAATTCGCTTCCCTTACGTAATTGAGTGATGGTAACTTAGTTTTTCGTAAATCAACCTTTGTCCTTATACGTATTATATATTATATTGTACTCTGCTTCCTCGGCAACCGATTTACAGACAATAAGTGAGATGTGCTGCATTGTTAACCTGTTTGTTTCCAGGACAAGAACCAATATTTATGTTTAATATTAATATTTATGTTCATGTGTTTTTTCTTATTTTCTTTTTTTCTCCTGGGCTAGTAGTATTGCCACTCTGTATTTCTGCGGCAGGTAAGTTCCTAATACTTGGTACTACGGTAACTAAACACTGCCCTTAATACGGGAAATTGTATGAAAGTTCACATCATTCTATACATACATAGGCAGATTCATGAATAATTAAGTAATAGCTAGAAAGCTATGTAAATAGATAGATACAATGATTGACAGATAGATAGATAGATAGATAGATACAATGATAGATAGATAGATAGATACATAAATACATAGATAGGGAAGATTTCTTGTTTTAATTATTAATATGATTAAATAGAGCAGCAAGGAGACGAGACAAATGGATGATGAATACGAGAGAGAGAGAGAGAGAGCATTATAATACATATAATAGTGTGAGATGTAGGCTATACGTTAATAAGTTAAAACACATAATTGGTGGCAGAATTGTTATACAAAGTTGAGTTTAAAAGCCGTCACAAGAATTTCATGACAGTGTTTTCAATCATTTACGTTTCACCATTAATGTCCATGGTTTGTAAGACTGATACACTTGTTTTATTGTTTTTAGTATGTAACCACACACACACAGACGTCTATCATTAGGAATGTTACTATAACATTAATGTATTAATTGATATATGGCTGACGCACAATATTTGTATTTTCCTTCCTACTGCAAATAGGCTGTATTCCAAGCTTGATAATACATCAGACTGACGGTCTGTCGGTCTACCACTATGTCTTTCCAACCCCTTCAGTAGTATAACACCTTCCTTCATACTGTTCTTCCTATTGTTATTGGATTTCAATTAGCGGTGGAAGGTTAACTAAGAATAATAGGGGTAAATTATATATAACTGTGTTGGTGGTGTAATGGTTTAGGTGCTTATGTTCTGGGTGTGGTGTCCCGAGTTCGAATCCCGGGAGGGCCAAATGCTTTCATTAGTATATTCAGGTACAGTGGAGTTTGTATTTGATATTAATGTTAAAGAACGGGGTGTTACTTATCCATTAACCATTGACTTTTAGATGTCCAATTCCCAAACTAAATGAAAATGATAGCCACAATATAAGAGAGAAGTACGTCCTGGACTACTGAAAAGGTTAACTGTCTATTCCGTGATCAAGCCTTCCCAATCCTCACACCGTCAATCGTGAAACAAACTAACTGCGTTTTTATTTCTTTAGTTTTGGTTTGTTCTTGGCGATATATTGCACTCCGTGTTTTACATTGTAGACAGTGTTACAATATTCACTGCCACCGTGTATTGTCCCACACGGTGCAGTCACCTACTCATGTCAATGCTAATTCTGCCAAAACCCCTCCCAAAATATACAGCACAGTGCAGAGCAAACGTGGCGGCACACCCATTTGAGACAATATCGAACACAAGACAATACATCATTATACCGAGATGATTCTGAATTTGACTTTAAAACATTAATGATTGGAATAGGTGGAATCCTATATTTGCTGACGCCAGCATGTAGTATGCAATTACAGTATACTACTTCACATCTAGTGTGCCAATCGTGTATAAATTCTAACAATGTATGTCAAACATTATGAGCAAAACCAAATCAGTGTATAAGTGGCTATTATTTGTACTGAACAATGTACTGTTAATATCTTCTTGTGATAATTTCATGGAGCCATAGTGAAACCCAAGACAAGAATTTTCAGGGCAAGATAGGGTACCATATTTTAACAAGTCGATCTAAAAGGCCAGACTCAAACTATCTTGATGAGTGTTTAGAGAGCTGGGTATTATTATTTGTTTTTTCTATGTGATTGAGGGAGGCAAAAGGCAGAACTGCCCATAGCGAGTGCCTCTCCCATAGTTGAAAGAGTGACAGGGTCAAAATCAAGGGACGTTAGAGCCAAAATGCCTGGACACACGGAGTTTGAAGCAATTTAAGTCATAGGAAGAGGGAAAGACTAATTCTGGGAGAGTTCCAGAGCTCAGCTGTTGAGTAGAAGAAAGACAGAGTAACGTTTCACTCTCGGGTTGGAGAGTGGCACAGAGTAGGGGTGGGATTGAGTTTCAAGACGGGTACCACGTGCCCTACGTAAAGGAGGTGGTATACACTGGGAAAGCTCTGAGGAACACTGATTATTATAGTAGCGATAGAATAGCGAGATATGTTAGCGGGTAGGTAATATTTGTAATAGAGGTACTTATGTTGGAACAGATAATCATGAACAGCATTTATTACTTTCTTTACATGACAATCGGTAGATATATACCATGAGACAATTAGGAAGACACAGTAACTAGACATTAACATGTTAATACAAAATGCCTCATATACATAATAGAAACTGAGAGAGATTTATATTGTAAGGTGGGGGAGTTATAAAGTGTGTGTGTGTTAGTGTTAGAAGTGGGTGTTGTGGAGGCGTAACTGTATCTAGTAGATAGTTATGTCTTCATTTTTTTTTATTTTTTTATATATAATTATATATTCCAACTACTTCCTCGTGGGCATGGGCTGAGAGCCTGTACATTCAACGGTACATTCAACGGCGAAGCCCGTGAGGTCTCGTTAATAAGACATGTGAAGCACTTTGGGATACAACCAGCCCTCGATATCTTGCCTTTGCAAGATGCACAGTTGCCCAACAATGGCTCGAAGCAGCCAGATATCTGAAGCTGCTTCACAGTCTCACCACCTAGACTCGGACACTCGCTCTCAGAACGCCACCTATTGAGCAATGAACTCACTAGGCTTTGCCCCCCTGTAGCACATATTGCATATGGGAATATTCATACAATGCTATTTAATCAGGAAACAATGAGGGTATTTTTTTGGCGTTTCTGTGGGCTTTATGGTAATGCACTTATACTAGGTACAGCACAAATTCCATCCCATTTATATCTTCCCATTGATACATCAGAATCGTCTACAATCATTGAAAATTATAACTAACCTTGATAAAATACAAAAGGGATAGCATGTGGGTTGTAGTATTAAGTGACGTTAGGAGTAATCCCGAAACCGGGAACTCTTTAATTATACAATAACGGTCATTGTAGGTGGCAAGTATACTAGCGGTACATTTCTCTTTGTGCAACATAGGTGAGTGATACCAAGGTCGTTGACAGGTGTCATCTTATTTTCTTGGTTCCTTCCGTCAGCTGTTGACTGTTTCCATCTTTAGCTGAGGGCAGCTGCTAGGCAATTTTGTACTTCAGTTGGTGCTACTTCCGGCTACTAGGCTGACCTGACTGTTTCCATCTTTAGCTGAGGGCAGCTGCTAGGCAATTTTGTACTTCAGTTGGTGCTACTTCCGGCTACTAGGCTGACCTGTAAAGCATCAGGTTCGTCTTTTAAAGCACTGCTTTAGAGAAACGCCTTGTAAAGCGTCCGGATGGAATCATAAAGCACCGGCTCCTGCTCAGCCTAGTAAAGCAGCAAAGGACTTGGACTTGTTAGGCTTCGGGTTGGTTTGACCTTTTAAAGCGCTGAGTTGGTCTTGTAAGCCACCTGGGGGTAGTCGGCCGTGTAAAGCGTCGAGGAGCTACTGGGAAGAGAGCTACCGAATAACTCTATCATATAAAATTGGGTGTATTGGGCATCTTGCATTTCTTGTTTGGCTTTGTATTAAGGGTATCATTTTTACCTTGGGCTGACTATCTCAGGTACAGGTAGCTGTGCAGGTGTCAGGTGAGGTAGGTGTGGGGTGTTGACGTCATCAAGGGGAGAATCTGAGCTATGCAGGTGTGGTATGACAAGAGTGTAGGCTTACCTTTTGGATTGTAGAACACGATGGGGTGGACGACGGATGCTATTATTGTACGGATGTAAGTGTCTTCGTGGATGCATTTCCTGAAAATGAGGGCATCACACTAGATATTATATACCTTTCACTATTATAAGAACATAAGAACATAAGAAAATGGGAGTCTGCAGAAAGCCGATTGGCCCACGCAAGGCAGATCCCTCTCACACCCAACCCCAAATATAAAGCCTAATTATAGGCCCAGCTCACTAATACCATGATGACTGACCTTATGTACACATTTACGCACCCATCCCACACATATACCCACACCCACCCACACCCGCCCACAAACTACCCCCTCCCCCACCCACACACATTCCACCCAGCACACACGTACCCACACCTGCCCCCCACCCACTCACAAACTACGCCCAAACACCCCCCCCCACACACATATTTTCCACCCAGCACACATATACCTACCCACCCATGTACACACCCACACTACCCTCCCCACCCCACACACACACCACACCCACCGCACACATAACTACCCACCCATGTACACACACACACGCACACACACATACCCACACCCACACCACCCTCCCCACCCCACACATACCTACCCACCCATGTACACATACACATACCCCCCCCCCCACACACACACCCCACCCAGCACACATATACCTGCCCACCCATGTACACACACCCACCCACTCACAAACTACCCCCCCCCCCCCCCACACACACACATCACACCCACCGCACACATACTTACCCACCCATGTACACACACACATATCCACCCCCACCACTCACAAACTACCCCCCTCCCCCCACACACACACAAATCCCACCCAGCACACATATACCTACCCACCCAAGTACACACACACACGGGACATAAGAGGTAACCAATAAACTCCTACGCAACAAAAGACAATGCATGACCACAACACCAACACACACACACCCTCTCTCATAACACCCAACATATGCATACGTGCGCAGACAAGAAGACACTACACACACACACACACACAACATAAATAAACACACACACAGACAGACAGAACACACAGACTCAAAGAACAGTGCAAAGACAAGTTAACGAAACACAAGAACACGCCACACATGTAGACACCCCCACCAACTCACATGCCCCCCCACCCCCTTCCCATACTGTATAACTCCCCTCCCCCCCACCTTCCTGCTATCCTCACCCCCACCAACTCATATGACCTTCCCCTCATCACCCCCCACCCCTTCACATATCAACACCCCCCCCCTCCCCCATCTTTAACCCCCTACCACCACCACCTCCATCGCTAACCCCCTACCACCCACCACTACCCTCCCACCACACCACACCCATCGTCTAACCCCCTACCCTCCCTTAGGAGTAATCCCGAAACCGGGAACTCTTTAATTATACAATAACGGTCATTGTAGGTGGCAAGTATACTAGCGGTACATTTCTCTTTGTGCAACATAGGTGAGTGATACCAAGGTCGTTGACAGGTGTCATCTTATTTTCTTGGTTCCTTCCGTCAGCTGTTGACTGTTTCCATCTTTAGCTGAGGGCAGCTGCTAGGCAATTTTGTACTTCAGTTGGTGCTACTTCCGGCTACTAGGCTGACCTGACTGTTTCCATCTTTAGCTGAGGGCAGCTGCTAGGCAATTTTGTACTTCAGTTGGTGCTACTTCCGGCTACTAGGCTGACCTGTAAAGCATCAGGTTCGTCTTTTAAAGCACTGCTTTAGAGAAACGCCTTGTAAAGCGTCCGGATGGAATCATAAAGCACCGGCTCCTGCTCAGTACACACACACATACCCCCCCCCCCACACACACATCCCACCCAGCACACATATACCTGCTCAGTACACACACACATACCCCCCCCCCCACACACACATCCCACCCAGCACACATATACCTACCCACCCATGTACACACCCACCCACTCACAAACTACCCCCCTACCCCCCCCCCACACACACACATCACACCCACCGCACACATACTTACCCACCCATGTACACACACACATATCCACCCCCACCACTCACAAACTACCCCCCCCCCCCCACACACACAAATCCCACCCAGCACACATATACCTACCCACCCAAGTACACACACACACGGGACATAAGAGGTAACCAATAAACTCCTACGCAACAAAAGACAATGCATGACCACAACACCAACACACACACACCCTCTCTCATAACACCCAACATATGCATACGTGCGCAGACGTATTTATATTTATATTAATTATAAACGTTCATTTGTATTATCTTTATACAAAAGTTGTGTTATTTTAGTTGTGCTAGTTGATTCGCCAGGGATATCATATTTCAAATATGATATAAGTTAATTTAATCCTTACTTAATAAATCATAATTATCTACAGAAGTACGGTAAAACAATGTGTGATTAATACGGTAACGTTGTTTATATTCAGCTAGGGGCAAGCATCACTATCAAGTAGTATATATATCCACAAGTTTGCAGAATTTATTCTAATATCATGACGACACAAATAAATTAGTTCAATAGAACATTATTTAGCGGGCTAGGCGGTTTATTTATATGTACCGCCCAGCGGGGTGTTTTTAGCCAAAATAGGGCTGTTTACGTGATCATTTTCATGCCTAAATAAGACCCAGAGCGTAAAACAAGTATCTATCCCTGAAAGGGCATAAACAGAGCTTTCGAATGACACCATAACGATCCTTTTATGATGGCTAGTTTTCTTGCAACAACCGCGCAACGCGAGTGCAAAATGCATGTAATTCAGCACTTTCCCCATACAATTCCGTATATAGCGAGTGAGAGAGGGAGGGAGGATTCGTGTCAGTAGGTTCGCCGCGGTGGTCTGGAGCAGTCATACGCTCGCTACTCTCCTGCCACCACTTGTCTCTCTCTCTCAGCAACATTACGTGCTGAAATTGCCACACAAGCTATGTCGCGCACCGCCACATAGTCCAGATTTATTTAACTTGACTTATGTTGCGCCCCGACACTTAGGGGTTAAATAATAATTTATATTAAATCAAGGCAATAATTCAAATAATGTGTGAGGCCTGATTAACTGTAAAATTGTATGTGGGGAATAATATGATGTAATTATTGTTGTAACCACGGTTGAATGCTGCTGTTACGTTAATATTATCTTGGACAACATATAAATGCAATGATTTATGTTTACCCTAATTAATAGCGATTAATATAACCGGCGGAAACAGTTATATATTATATGAATTTTTTGGTGCGGCCCAGCATTTAATTTACTCACCAATAAAAAAAAGCAATGGAAATTATACACACATTTTAGCGCACTCACTAAAATATTATGCAGTAAAGAATTGTTAACAAGGTTTTAATGTTTAATGTTGTACAGTGTGGAATCTAGAGAACAATTTACCTGAAAGAAAAAATAACAAAATATGTTGAAGTATTCAGGTACTATTAGTATTTATTTAAATAGGGGACTTTCAAAAGTTCCAATTCACTAAATGGTACTTTCATCATATATATGTTAGCGTGTTGAAATAATCAGGATGCTATCTGGTGGTTCCTGGTTTGAACACACTGGACAAAAATATATGTAATTTAAGATGATGGACTTTAATCAGAAAACAATTACTGAATATAGCTTAAATGATTTATAACATGGCAAGATACAAAAAATAATGTCACTCATTATATGTGTCGTATGCTAGCATTGTTCTCGTAACTGCTTAGATTAATGAACCAGACGAATTAATGGCGTAGTTTTAATAATGTATGTATGTATTAATTAATGTATACAATAATATGGTGTGGAACTCAAAACGAGCGTTGTAAATTTGGAACTTGGAGGAAACAGAGTCCCATGATTTTATTATGAGACACGAACACCTATTCAACAGTATAGGCTAGTTACTAATAGCTGATTGAACCGTTTAACGATTTACTACAAAAGACTGTTTCAGAACTCATTAAAATTGCCTTTTGGTTGTCAAGACACAAGCTAATAAAGTGTCTATTGAGGAAAGCTATTAATATACTGTATATATATTGTGACGTTAACCACTCCGTTAGAACCGCATGGCTTGTCCTACAGTGACTCGCTAGGGTCGCCAGGGCAGTGGATGGGGCTACAGTTTATGTATTAGAGTGTGCTTTATTTCATATGAAAGCTTGTGTCATGGGCAGTCCAGAAAGGCTCTTTGTTTTCACCCATGTCAAGGCTTTATATATTTAATTGTAAAGTATATGTTTTATCATTAACTAGTAATGATGGGATCTGGGAGAGAGAGAGAGAGAGTAGAACAGAGTGAGCGGGAGCGCGCAGTGTTTTCGTCCCGCTCGATGATGTCACGGCTGGCTGCCTCGTGGGGGTTGGTGGAGAGAGGTCCTTACCATGCTGCTAGCTCCGTTGCTAGTGGCTGGAGGACTTGTAACCGCTTTTTTCCCACGCGCCTCGAGCTAGTGCGAGTATATATACAGTTCCTCGCCACTCTCTCCCTCAGATCTGGTTTCTAGAATGCATCCATCTTTTTCCCTTGCTACCTGTCTTCCGCTCCGCACCTGATAATCTTTTCCTCTGCCTACCTCTCTCTTTTTCATATCTTTCACCACCTTTTTATTAATATTATACCCCCTCTGGTTAACTCTGCAAAATCAGCTTGATGCTGGCCAGTTGTATTGTGCGTTAAGGTCTGATATAACCCATGTATGTTAGTTGTTAAGATAAGTGGATCACAAAGCATTGGTTGGCTTTCATATTGCCGCTTCCTATAATTATTAGTGTTCTGCTGGATGAGATAATGCTAGACTAGGAGTCTGATATTATAAGGTATTGTTTCCTATGGGTGCTGGCTTTAGTTAAAAGCTGCACGACATACCTGAGAACTGGAGTTGATTGAGTAAATTCTAGTCTGTGTGCTATTGAGAGTAGAGCATGCACGAATGAGGGCTTTTTGCCTATACCATTCTGCACTGTTCTAGTCTCGATTGTTTGTCTTTGAGGTACGCCAGGAGAACGCTTGATACTTCGGTATTAAGGTTTCTCAAGACAGCTACCCTTCATTATAACGTAATATTTGACGCACAGACTTGAGATTTACACTAGGCTATGCAGCATGCCATGCGCACCAGTATCTCGTGCTAGACTTTATCAATCATAGTAGACATTAAGTATATTAAACCAAGTACTCTTTTTATGCATACCCATTTATGATTACACAAGCATTTCGCAGCCTAGTTTGATGTATGGAGACACAAACGACTTAGGCTCTTTTTGTTGATAGGAATACTGCATTGTCGTGGCGCCACGATTATTATTGTTGTAGTGTTTAGGATATTCTTGGCTCCGACGGCATTATATATTCTGCCTTTTTGTATGCATAGCCTGCACGAGCATTGTTCCGCTGCCTGCCTTTTTGGGTTCCATTTCCGATACGAGCATCTTTATAGCATCTAACATTTAAAGAAGATTCCTTGTTAGTGTTGAAGGACTTTAGTGCACTTTCTTTCATGCAGGAGTGCCTGACATTTATTGATTAAAGTAACGTAAGATGTAACTTCTCTTACCACCTTACTTTGCATACCATAACCAAGCACCTTCGGTTATAGGTAGTAATAGGCTGTTCTCACATGTCCAGGCATTTTGACTCGAACGTCCCTTGATTTTGGCCCTGTCACTCTTTCAACTATGGGGGAGGCACTCGCTATAGGCAGTTATGCCTTGAGTAGATGCACATTTATTGAGAGTTTGATAGCCTATTATTGCATATAGAACTCTGTAGAGTATTTGTGTTCTTTGTTCACTGGGAATCTACATCAGAGGTTGGAGCTAGCGCTTTCCGTTGTAACATTTATGCCATTACTAGTCCAATGAATAAGAGCCCTGATATATTTGAACCCCAGTCGTAACAAATGGCGACCTTACCTAGGATTTGGTGAACCTACATTTATTAGCAGGGAACATTTGTTGTTTTGGAGAATATTTTGCGGGGATCAGCAAGAATAATTTTTTTTTGCAACATAGTATAACCCTTGAGTATTTCCGAGAATGTTTGTGTGTATATTGAGTAATAAGAGTTTGGGGTGCTTCTTTTCTGAATATTGAGGTGGGAAATTTTTTGAGAGCATCATGTCTTATACCGGATCAGAGGAGAATGGAGACACAGTACGTAATGTCGAAACTGAGGAACAGCAGCATGATGAAAGGGTTAATCGGGTGAACTGTGAGGAGGATGCTAGGATATTTTTGCAATGGCCTGTTACTGCCGAGCGGTTGGAGGGTATGGATCGGTACGGTCTTCAATGCCTGGCCACAGCTATTGGTCATGCGGTTACTAGCAGCATGACCAGGGATAACTTGATAACGTGTGTACTGGGCAGGGTGACTGGTGAGCGAGATGGGTTGAGTGCTCAGAGCCCTTCGGCCATGCTTCCCCTACACTCGACTCCCAGCCATCCCAGTAGTTTGCCGACCCCGGGTACGCTTCCGCAGTCGGGTGGTGACTGGCAGGGTGGGTTGCCCCTGGGGGGACCACCGGTAATTTCAAACATTGTAGCACCTTCACCTCCTCAAGGGTTAACTCCAGAATTATTGCTTCAGCTCGAATTAGCTAAGCTTCAGCAGCAATTAGAATTAGCCAAGATAGAAGAGAGAGCCAAGATAGAAGAGAGAAAAACTATCAGTCAGCAGCACATAGAGCTAGCAAAAATCCAAGCTGACTTAGAGTCGACTAGGTACTGTGCCGACATGGACGTAGAGAAGTCGCGAGTAGAGGCAATGGGACAGCGACTTGGGGCTGGTAACCGTGTTCATGAGCAGTCTCTCTCGCACTTATTGAAACTGGTTCCGGTGTTTGATGAGAGTGGTGTAACAGAATTTTTCACACGCTTTGAGAAGAAGTGCCAGGAACACCAGTGGCCAGAGAATAAGTGGGAAGCACTCGTATCCTCTAGATTAAGAGGCAAGGGTCTTAAAGCCTACGATACGTTACCTTTGGAGTCCTGTATTGTGTATGAGGATCTCAAGGAGGCTGTCCTGAGGACTTACGAACTGCAACCAGAAACGTACCGTTTGAAGTTTCGGGGTGTAACTAAGGGAAGAGATAGCACCTTTCTGGAACACGCCCGGGACTTGTCCGATGCTATGGGGAACTGGCTCCGATCTGAGAAGGTAACAACGTTTGATGGAGTTAAGCAGTTGATGATGTTGGAGCAGTTCTTTAAGAGCACGGGCGGTGATCTAACTTTGAACTTAAAGGAGAAAACCCAAGAACTCTAGTCGAAGCAGCAGAAATGGCTGATCGACGGCTGTCGTTGATTCGGGGTTGCGGGTCCTCACAGAAGTATGATGTAAGTGCTAAGGACCGTTATCCTCCCCCTCCCCGGAACAATGACACATTTAAACAGAAGAGCCATGAAACTAAAACTGAATCCAAACCTTACACCACACCGTATGTGAAAAGTCAGGGGCCTTTTACATCACAGTATAAGCCGAAACCGAAATTGATGTGTTTTAGTTGCCACCAGGAGGGTCATAAGGCAAATGAGTGCCCTAGTCGACCTCCTCCGGCAGCCGTGTCTTTTGCTCACGGCATTGGAGTGTTCAAGAGGACATCGGAGTTTGTTAGAGGCATTTCTTCCGAGGTAAATACACTGCCAGTGCAGAAGGATCCGGAAGGCTTATTCCCTGTCTGTGATGCCTTTAGTGACCACAGGGGACTCGGTTGTGTGGAGTGGGGGGGGTAGAAGACATGAGGTGAGAATTTTGCGTGACACTGGGGCATCGCAAACATTGTTGAGGAATTTCACTGGTAAACCTGTAAATACGGCGCGGGTGGTTGTGGTTCAGGGAGTTAATGCAACAAGGTCATACCCGCTTGTAAGAATGAAGATGGAAGTTGATGGTGTAACTCGTGACCTGGATGTAGGAATTGTGGAGAAGTTACCTGTTGGGGGCGTCGACCTCCTTCTCGGCAACGACTTTGTGGGGCCTACTTCTGAGGCTCCAACCTTGGTCGTTGCCGAGAAGCCGGCCGACGTGAGTAGGGAGGAGCAGGAGTGGGTTGAGAATTGTCGGGGGCAACCTATGGCGTGTGTTGTCACCTGTTCCCTTGCATCCAGGGAGTCACATTCTGGTCAACAATCTTTAGATCAGCGGAGGTAGGGTACCGAGAAGGGGTTGGAAGTTGATGCGGTTGAGAGTTTAGTATCAACTCCCCTTCTCGGGGACTCCGTATTAGGACCAAATATCGAGTCTGAAGAAGACCCAGTAACTGTTGTGGAAAAGGCAGAGGATGGGCTTAAAAAGACGAAAGAGTTGAAGGAGGACAGTGATGCACAGTCGGGAGATGTAGCAACAAGGTACCCTGACGCGTACCCTATGAGAAATGGGTCGGCGAAGACGGTGGTTCGAAGCTTGCTAGTGTATTTTTCCCGGTATGGTTACCCGCAGGGGATTCAGTCAGTCCAGGGACCCAACTTCACTTCTAGCCTCTTTGTTCATGCAATGCCGCAGCATGGGATTGTTGGGGTTGTGTCATCTGCGTATCATCCGGAGAGCCAGGGTGTGTTGGAGCGATGGCACTCAGCCTTGAAATCTGTGCTTCGTTGTTGTTGCTTTGAGAGTGGGAAGGATTGGGATCTTGGCCTGCCATGTGTTTTGTTTGCTGTACGGGAGGTACCTGGGGAGAGTTTGGGATTCAGCCCTAATGAGCTCGTCTTTGGACACCGTGTCAGAGGGCCTCTCCATATGGTTGAAGAAGTATGGGAGGGTGCAGAAAAACCTTGTTCTATGCTCAAGTGTGTCCTCAACAGCCGAGAACGAATGTTGCGCAGTCTGGAGTTGGCTGGCCGTAATTTGACTAGCTCTCAGTCCCTCAGGAAGGACAGGTGGTGTTGATTCTACTGCCCCTTGTAGGTCACCCCTTATCCGCGAAGTACGCTGGTCCTTATAGGGTGGTGGAGGAGCTATCAGACCTGGATTACTTGGTAGCCACTCCAGACAGACGGAAGCGCAATCAGTTACGTCATGTTAATCCCATGAAGGAGTATGGGAGGCACCCCCCTGAGCCTCTCTCTGTGCCTGTGATGACGTTTAGCAGTCAAGGTGGAGAAGGAGAACGGGACAGTCAAGCTCAGGTGGAGGATAACTGGAAGGATAAGAAGTTCAAATGGGTGCCTGAGTGTGAGAAGGTGTTTAGTGAAGTAAACCACCTGTTGTGCACTCACCCGATCCTCAGGGCCCCTGACTTTAGCCTACCTTTCCAACTAGCAACGGAGGCTAGTGGTGTGGGGGCTGGTGCCGTCCTTGTGGAAAAGGACAATGATGGGCTGGAGCATCCTGTTAGTTTCTGCTCGGAGAAGTACAATTCAGCCCAGGGGAGCTGCTCTGTTGTCGAGAAGGAGCTACTGGCTGTTGTGCTTGGGCATTTTGAGGTCTATGTTCCAGCCTATGGTCCGGTCGTTGTAGTTTACCAAGATCATCACCCTCTCAAGTTCTTGGACCAGTTTCACAATCGGAATATGAGGCTGACCAGGTGGTCACTAAGGTTATTGGTATATAACCTGGACATACGCCATACTGCCGGTTGTGACAACGTGGTTGCAGATGGTCGTTCAAGGGTATATGATCCTGGGTAGATTGACACACGGGTAGCCTCCTGCTTTAGTTTGAATAGTATTTTGCGCTTGGTGCTTGTTGGCTCGCAGTTGTAGCCCAGCGTATTGGGTCGTAAAGCAGGAGTTGAGCGTTTGGTATAGAAGAAAAAACTAGGCTTGCCCCTATAGTGCAGCCAAAATAAACAAATTATAAACATAAAAATCAAATAAAAACTCTTTCTTTGATAGTTGAATTTTTTTAGTATGTTATAGCAGTAATTCTGAGTTGCACTCCTCTCAGAATGCTGGGCTAGAGAAGCTCGCTCTTGAGGAGCATAACTACTTAAAATTTAACCTATGGTGTTGGGGAGGGTTATAATTTTGAAAAATGTTTTGTTGAAGAACTGTGCCAGAGATTTTACTGCCGCTGGGCGATGGGAAGTGGAGATATAGCATGGGTTCTAACCATCAGATTTTTGTGAGCCTTGGGGCCTCTGAGACAAATCTTGGGGGGGGGTGTGACGTTAACCACTCCGTTAGAACCGCATGGCTTGTCCTACAGTGACTCGCTAGGGTCGCCAGGGCAGTGGATGGGGCTACAGTTTATGTATTAGAGTGTGCTTTATTTCATATGAAAGCTTGTGTCATGGGCAGTCCAGAAAGGCTCTTTGTTTTCACCCATGTCAAGGCTTTATATATTTAATTGTAAAGTATATGTTTTATCATTAACTAGTAATGATGGGATCTGGGAGAGAGAGAGAGAGTAGAACAGAGTGAGAGGGAGCGCGCAGTGTTTTCGTCCCGCTCGATGACGTCACGGCTGGCTGCCTCGTGGGGGTTGGTGGAGAGAGGTCCTTACCATGCTGCTAGCTCCCTTGCTAGTGGCTGGAGGACTTGTAACCGCCTTTTTCCCACGTGCCTCGAGCTAGTGCGAGTATATATACAGTTCCTCGCCACTCTCTCCCCCAGATCTGGTTTCTAGAACGCATCCATCTTTTTCCCTTGCTACCTGTCCCCCCGTACTGCACCTGAGAATCTTTTCCTCTGCCTACCTCTCTCTTTTTCATATCTTTCACCACCTTTTTATTAATATTATACCCCCTTTGGTTAACTCTGCAAAATCAGCTTCATGCTGGCCAGTTGTATTGTGCGTTAAGGTCTGATATAACCCATGTATGTTAGTTGTTAAGATAAGTGGATCACGAAGCATTGGTTGGCTTTCATATTGCCGCTTCCTATAATTATTAGTGTTCTGCTGGATTAGATAATGCTAGACTAGGAGTCTGATATTATAAGGTATTGTTTCCTATGGGTGCTGGCTTTAGTTAAAAGCTGCACGACATACCTGAGAACTGGAGTTGATTGAGTAAATTCTAGTCTGTGTGCCATTGAGAGTAGAGCATGCACGAATGAGGGCTTTTGGCCTATACCATTCTGCACTGTTCTAGTCTCGATTGTTTGTCTTTGAGGTACGCCAGGAGAACGCTTGATACTTCGGTATTAAGGTTTCTCAAGACAGCTACCCTTCATTATAACGTAATATTTGACGCACAGACTTGAGATTTGCACTAGGCTATGCAGCATGCCATGCGCACCAGTATCTCGTGCTAGACTTTATCAATCATAGTAGACATTAAGTATATTAAACCAAGTACTCTTTTTATGCATACCCATTTATGATTACACAAGCATTTCACAGCCTAGTTTGATGTATGGAGACACAAACGACTTAGGCTCTTTTTGTTGATAGGAATACTGCATTGTCGTGGCAATTATTATTGTTGTAGTGTTTAGGATATTCTTGGCTCCGACGGCATTATATATTCTGCCTTTTTGTGTGCATAGCCTGCACGAGCATTGTTCCGCTGCCTGCCTTTTTGGGTTCCATTTCCGATACGAGCATCTTTATAGCATCTAACATTTAAAGAAGATTCCTTGTTAGTGTTGAAGGACTTTAGTGCACTTTCTTTCATGCAGGAGTGCCTGACATTTATTGATTAAAGTAACGTAAGCTGTAACTTCTCTTACCACCTTACTTTGCATACCATAACCAAGCACCTTCGGTTATAGGTAGTAATAGGCTGTTCTCACATAACATTAAGCCTAGAGTAGACGCACACTTATTGAGAGTTTGATAGCCTATTATTGCATATAGAACTCTGTAGAGTATTTGTATTCTTTGTTCACTGGGAATATACATCAGAGGTTGGAGCTAGCGCTTTCCGTTGTAACATTTATGCCATTACTAGTCCAATGAATAAGAGCCCTGATATATTTGAACCCCAGTCGTAACAATATATACAGTATATATATACTGTATATATATATTTGTTTACTCTTTGGCTATGATTATTATATTGGAAGATTGAAATAAGTCTAATGTTAGTAGGAATATAATATGTCATCAATAAGAATGAATTCAGAACTTGTTAGACATAGTTCAACATAATTGCTATTCTCAGTACAATCATCCACCTGGTTGTAGACGATACAGACGTTTGACTCTAATAATAGATATACACGTGGATTGTCCAGTTGGCTCAAATCGTTCCCTTACCCCAATCTATGTTTTCAGTACATTGTTTTTTTCTGGCTACTCGTGTTGAAGTTTTTGTGGAAAGCATATTATTATACACATTCAGGTCGAAGACGGTACTAGGAAATATATCTAGTGACTTTAAAGCATACCACACTTCTTTCCAATACACCAGAATTTTTCAACGTTTCTTGAATCTGACTTTCCGTTACTCTTTCAACTTTGGGGTAGCCATTTGTTGCAGGCAGCTTTGCTTTTTGTCTCCTTCATACGCATAGGACAAAACACAACTTTTGTTTTTAACTCTACCATTATATAATGTTATTACTTACAATATATTGTGACGCCTACCAGCGTTGGCAGAATCACCTCCCGTTAGCCGCTAGCGCTCGCCAGGGCAGTGAAGTGGGCTACAGTTATCAGAGAATGTTGTTCTTTCTTTCATAGTACTTGCAATGTTACTGACAGTCCAGTGGTGGTCTTTATTTTCGTCTGTGACAACGTATTTTATATTATGAATAGAATATAACATGCATTGTATAATTATAGTTAAGGAGAGAGAACAATATAGGCAGTGGGGTGGTAGTGTGTGCGTGTGTATACATGTGCTGCCTCCCTCGCTCGAAGGCTCATGCGCGTGCCTTCTCACGCCTCTTGATTGGCTGGTGGTTCTTGGCGCGTCATGGAGGCCAGCTGCCTTGTGACGTATCGGCCTGTGATTGGCCGACCACCATGCCTTTGTGGGATCCTGAGGAGCTACCCTCCTCAGAGCAGGCTAGGCACGCACATGACTAACATCCTTTTTACCACTGTCCCCCATATCTCCACCATTTTGATACTGTCTCTCTTACTCAACTTCTTTTCTTTCGTTCCTCTAATATTTTAACGTCACAGCACTCCCTTTGGGTTCTGCACATGATTTCATATCGGCCCATCGTATTATGTGCGTCGCTCTCTGAGATATTTACATGTAATTAGAATAGGTTTGAGGGTTCTTAGTTAGTAGAGGTTGGGAACTCGGGGTGTGTCTCCATTATTGATTTAGTGCTCTGCTGGGTTATTTAATGCTAGACTGGGATAAGGCTTCTGTTGTCGTTGTCAGCGATGTGTGTACGGTTTGCTTATACCTACACGACTTCGACGGTTTCTGTGGTAGCCTAGGTTGTCCTTTTGGTTGTGCCTTTTGCGAGTGCAGCATCGTGTTGTAAGAGGGCATTTGCCTACTACCTAAGTACACAATGCTGCCTCTTTGCTTGACTTTAGAGGGATCGCCAGGGTAGAACCAGATACTGGAGATCTGGATCTACCAAGAGAGCATACCTGTCATTAATGTAACTTTAATCATACCGCCTTAAGGACAACGCTAGGCTATGAGCCAGTCTTGCTCAGCCACCGTTTCCTAACCTTGATATCCCAGCTAGACTTTATTCGCCGAGCAGACACTAGTTAGGACACAAGCTCTTTATGATATGTATGCATTATTATTCACGGCATTATTAGTCTAGGTTGTTGTTGAGTTGCACAACCATAGCAGACTGTTTCGTTGATGAGGAAGTATTTCTTTTAGTGTCGAGCATTACTGCCGTTGCGCATTTATAATATTCTTGTGTCGGTTAACATTATATGTCCTATCTTTTAGTGTATTCAATCTACACGTATGGTGTCCTGCCTCCTGCCTTTATATAATTTAAGATACGAGCATCTTATGAGCATCAGACTTTCTTCAGAAGTTCCCAGGTCTATGCTGTAGGACTAGACTTCACTTTCTTTCAGATAGGAGTGAAGAGTTTATTGTTGTTTAGAGTAACTGTATTGAAGCATCCTTTTATTGTATCAAATCTTGCAGTGATTAAATTGATCTTTCCATAGCTTCCCTTTTATGCATTTTAACGTAACTTACATCTTGTTTGTTATCAGGCTATACCAGTGTGGTTTAGCCTGAAGTAGAGTACATTTAAGCCCAGTTAAGGATACCCCATTATTGCAGATTAACTCTGGAGGGTATAGGTGTTTTTGTTCGCCGGCTTATAAGTTCAAGGGTTTGGATCTAGCGTACCGTTGTTGCATAGTGCCCTATTACTAGTCCAATCCTTAAGTGCCCTTGTTTTATTCGTAGCCCCGGTCGTAACAAATGGCGATCTTGTCCAATATCTTATTTTAGTAGAAACCAGGATCCATTTGTTGATTTTTGCAGTAATAACAAATAATGACCTTGCCTGGTATCTAAGTAAGAATTGCAGGATTGTTGAACATTTGTTTTTGAGGAATATTTTGGACACTGGAATTTGTTTTGGCAACGTAGTATAGCACTTGAGTTGTCTTCGAGCATTTTATATTTTTGAGTGAATAGTGCTACATGAGAGTTTAGGTACTTTTTTTTTTTTTTTTTATATAAACGTTGAGAATTTTCGGTGGACACTATGTTGAACGACGGATCAATGTACAGTGAGGACACAGTACGGGAAGCAGACTCTGAGGTGCAGCAGCGTGGTTTGTTAGAAGGTATTAGAGTAATAACTAGTGAGGAGGATGCAAGGAAGTTTCTGGAGATGCCTATTACTGTTGACCGGGTGTCGGGGATTGATCGGTATCGTCTCCAGTGTTTGGCCACGGTCATGGGTCATGTGGGCACTAGGAGCAGGACGAGAGGTGGCCTGGGTGCTCGGCGGGGTGCGTGGGGCTTCGAGTGGAGTGGGAGCTGGGGCACCTTCGGCCCAGCCCCCATTCCATTCGACTCCTACCATGGCGCCCCCTCGGGCTCCGGAGCCGGGTACGTTCCCGCAGGCCGATATTCACTGGCTGCGTGGTTTGCACTTGCGTGGGTCTCCAATTGTTGCATCTCCTCCTCCTCAAGGTTTAACTGCAGATATGATCTTCCAGCTTGTGATGGGTAAGATGGCTAAGCAGCAGGAATACCAGATTGAGATGGCTAGGATTCAGCAGCAGCAGCGGGAGGCTGAGCTCAGGATTCAGGCTGAGGAGAAAAAGACCATGTACTGTGCAGACATAGAGCTTGAGAAGTCTCGGGTGGAGTCAACAGGGCAGCGTCTTGGTTCTGGGAATCAAGGTCTTCATCAGTCTTTATCGCACCTTCTTAAGTTAGTCCCTGCATTTGACGAGTCGGGTGTCACCGAATTTTTCCTGCGTTTTGAGAAGAAGTGCCGGGAGCACCAATGGCCCGAGGTTAAGTAGGCAGCCCTTGTTTCCTCTAGGTTAGTTGGCAAAGGACTCCAGGCATATTCTTGCGTCGATTATGAGGTACTGAAGGAAGCTGTTCTGCGGGCGTACGAGTTACAACCAGAGACATATAGGTTGAAGTTCCGGGGTGTTACGAAGGGTCGTAAGTGCACTTTTCTAGAACATGCCCGGGAACTGTCAGATGCATTGAGAAATTGGCTGAGGTCAGAGAAAGTGATGACGTTCGAGGAGCTTGAGCAGTTAGTCCTTCTAGAGCAATTTTTCAAGTGCACTGGCGGCGACCCTAAACTTGTTTTTTTCTGGCTACTCGTGTTGAAGTTTTTGTGGAAAGCATATTATTATACACATTCAGGTCGACAGTACTAGGAAAAATATCTAGTGACTTTAAAGCATACCACACTTCTTTCCAATACACCAGAATTTTTCAACGTTTCTTGAATCTGACTTTCCGTTACTCTTTCAACTTTGGGGTAGCCATTTGTTGCAGGCAGCTTTGCTTTTTGTCTCCTTCATACGCATAGGACAAAACACAACTTTTGTTTTTAACTCTACCATTATATAATGTTATTACTTTCAATATATTGTGACGCCTACCAGCGTTGGCAGAATCACCTCCCATTAGCCGCTAGCGCTCGCCAGGGCAGTGAAATGGGCTACAGTTATCAGAGAATGTTGTTCTTTCTTTCATAGTACTTGTATTGTTACTGACAGTCCAGTAGTGGTCTTTATTTTCGTCTGTGACAACGGGAAGTATTTTATATTATGAATAGAATATAACATGCATTGTATATAGTTAAGGAGAGAGAACAATATAGGCAGTGGGGTGGTAGTGTGTGCATGCGTATACATGTGCTGCCTCCCCTGCTCAAAGGCTCGCGCTGCGTGCCTTCTCACGCCTCTTGATTGGCTGGTGGTTCTTGGCATGTCATGGAGGCCTGCTGCCTTGTGACGTATCGGCCTGTGATTGGCCGACCACCATGCCTTTGTGGGATCCTGAGGGTCCCGAGGATCTAACCTCCTCAGCAGGCTAGGGACGCACATGACTAACATCCTTTTTACCACTGTCCCCCATATCTTCTCAACCATTCTGATACCGTCTCTCTTACTCAACTTCGTTTCTTTCGTTCCTCTAACCTTTTAACGTCACAGCACTCCCTTTGTGTTCTGCACACGATTTCATATCGGCCCATCGTATTATGTGCGTCGCTCTCCAAGATATTTACATGTAATTAGAATAGGTTTGAGGGTTCTTAGTTAGTAGAGGTTGGAAACTCGGGGTGTGTCTCCATTATTGATTTAGTGCTCTGCTGGGTTATTTAATGCTAGAATTTAGATTATATTCTTTTGTCATAATAATTATTAATGTAATGGTAGCACATTATTTTGTTTCATTTCCACTGCATTAAAAATCAAACTATTATTAAAATTACATCAAACAACATATAACTCTGTCCATTAATAAGGGAGATAATTAGATTATGGAGATATTGATCGAAGGTCGTTAGGTCCAAGTGAGCGTAAAATGTGCGAATTATGAAATAAGCCTATTAACTCCGAAAATATGAGGTGTCAGAATCATACGTTCAGCCTTACATAAAAGATAGGGGGGAATGTTTTGATTTGCTTTGTTTTCATAATAATTATTAATATAATGGTACAATAGTATTTTTGTCCATTGTATAGCATTAGAAACTAAATAATTATTAAAAAAACATGAAACAACAAATAATTCTGTTCATAATTAAGGGAGATAATTAGATACAGAAGATAAATGCAGTAGATTGATAGAGGGGAAGAGGTCATTCGGTCTAAGAAAGCGATAATGTGTTCTACAATTTATGACATTTTTAGAGGTATTTCTGTTCTTTGTATATTTTCTCTATACATTTTTACTATATACTTTTTACTTACTATTTTATATTTGTCTATTTTACTGTCTTATTTGTCCTTCTGGGGACGGTAGGCTAGGAATCCTCCTACCCTTGTAAATTTCATCTACTAGACGAGACAGAGAAAGGGGTGAGGGAACGTGAAAGTGATATCAAACCATACAATTGGAACTTTAAATATTGTTTCTGTTCGGTCTGTTTCGAGTCGGCCACCCCCAGCTATGAGCATATAAATACATACATACACACATACATACATACCGATACATTGTCCGATGACACCCCAGATGACGGCACTCTTTGTGACTCTTGTTACACTCTTGCTGACTTGTGTTGACTCGTCCCGACTCTTTGTTTTCGTACCCTAGAATTTGACCACTACTTTTCAAATGTCCTCAACTTTTTTATTCTCTGTCCTCACAACTCAGTGTCCTCAACTTAAATGCTTCTTCTGAAATCACTGTGTTGGGTGATTTTAATGTCCATAATGTTGAATGGCTCACTCATTCAGCCAGGACTGATGATGCTGGTCTTGAATGTGAGCTATTTGCAGACTCATTTAATCTCATTCAACTAGTCAACCAACCCACCCGTGTACCAGATAATCCTAATCATAATTCCCACCTACTGGACTTATTTTTAACAACCAATTCAGAAAATTATGATGTTACAGTGAGGTCCCCACTTGGATCTTCTGATCACTGTCTGATACAGGCCACCTGTCTATCACCTACCACACCTTCCCACTCTGAACCTGTTTTGGTGACTAAATGGCATTACGATAGGGCAGACTGGGAGGGTCTTCAAGGTTTCTTTATTGATATTCCCTGGACCTCTTTCTTTTCTAATGATGCACACTCCACCTTGAGCCACATACAAGATTTTGTAAAAATTGGAATGGAAACTTTTATCCTCATCAAAAGTACAGTAAAAGATCTAATTCACCTAAATGGTTTGACCATAATTGTGCTAGAGTAACTGAACAAAAAGCAATAGCCTACAATGCATACACAAGATCAAAAACACATGAAGCCTTTAATTACTTTAGAAACATCAGAAATCATGCCAAAACTGTATTAAACCTAACTAAATCAAACTTTCTCCATAAGCAGGCAAATAAACTTCTAAATAATCCAAATGATAACAAAATATTTTGGTCTACTCTTAACTCATTCAAATCCAACTTCACTACTGCTTCATCCATTCCACCATTAAAATCTCCGACTGGCAATCTTGTAAGTGACCCACGAGGTAAAGCTAACCTTCTTGCAGATATTTTCTCCACCAACTCAACCTTAGATGAAATAAATCAAGATGTCCCTGTACTTAATTTTAATTCACCTGAAATTCCCTCACTTAAGATCCACACCAGACATGTCAAAACTATTTTGCAGAATCTCTCTGTAGATAAGGCTCCTGGTCCAGATGAAATTCCTCCAATAGTACTTAAGAATTGCTCCTTGGTGCTCGCTCCTGTATTGGCAAAATCTTTCCGTCTGTGTACTCATACCTCATGCTTCCCAGTACCCTGGAAAGAAGCAAACATCCATCCAGTTCCTAAAAAAGGTGCCTCTTCAGATCCATTAAACTACAGACCAATAGCTATAACTTCCACTCTTGGCAAAGTTTTTGAAATTATATTAAATAATCACATAATTAAGCATCTGGAGAATAATAAATTAATCAGTGATAGGCAATATGGTTTTAGACGATGTCGATCAACTGCAGACATTCTTTGCCTTCTTACGCATCAAATCAACCAAGCTACAGACCAACATGGTGAAACACATACAATAGCACTGGATATATCAAAGGCATTTGATAGTCTGGCATCAATCCTTATTGTCGAAGATGTCACACTACGGCCTTGCATCATTAGTTCCACTAATTTCTTCTTATCTTCATAACAGAAAAATACGTGTAATGGTAGATGGCCTTTATTCTCAATTTCACTCAATAAATGCTGGTGTTCCCCAGGGATCAGTTTTGGCCCCAACTCTGTTCCTCATTCATATCAATGATCTCATATCTACCACTCATAATCCAATACATTCCTACGCAGATGACTCAACACTCCACAGTTCCTTCACATTTACCAATTCCCTTCACCCAACCCGATCTTATAAATTCAAAAATAAACACTGCAATTTCTCTGAACCAGGACCTTTCTAGAATTAATGAATGGGGACAAGAGAATCTAGTTTCCTTTAATGCACAGAAAACCAAGTACATTCAATTTTCTAACCGACAGAATCTCACTGACTCCCATATATTTTTTAATGATGTAAATATTCCCACTTCCCCTAGTATTGACATTCTCGGTGTAACATTAACTACTAACTTGAGCTGGACACATTATGTTAGAAGCATTGCTAAGAATGCCTCTAAAAAACTGGGACTCCTGTACAGAGTTCGAGAATTCTTCACTGACGAGCAGTTGGCCGTAATATATAAGTCATGTGCGCTCTCAGATGGATTACTGTTCACCTCTGTGGGGTGGAAGTGGAGTGGTTGCATTGAGGCAGTTGGACAAAATTCAAAATAAAGCTATTAGATTAATCAATAACCCTGCAATCACACAGGACCTTCCTACATTAGCCATACGAAGAAACGTTGCATCCCTTGCATTATTCTACAGATATTTTCACAGCAATTGTTCCGAGGAACTTGCTTCAATTGTGCCGCCTCTCCACATCTTTCCCCGTAGAACTAGGGCAGCTGAGAGCGCCCATGAATTTACACTTTCTCCTCCACAATGCAGAACTTCTGCTTATCAGAATTCATTTATCCCCAGAGCTACTACTATTTGGAATTCACTTCCCTCGAATTGCTTTCCACAAACTTACAATCAACAAATGTTTAAATCCAGTTGTTACAAACATTTTATGAATGGAGGATGCCTTTAGGCACATGGACCTTTTTGTTTTATCTGTGTTTTTCCTTCCTCCGTTCATTGTCTCTTAAAAAAAAAAAAAAAAAAAAAAAAAAAACGTGTTGGGTTCGTGTTACAATCTTCGTGACTCTTGTTGTCTCTCCATGACTCGTACTAACTCTAGTGTTGGTTGCAACTAAAAGTGCTTCACATGTCTCACTCCCTAGACTGGAACGAGACCTCACTGTCTTCACGTGTTGAGTGGTTGAATGTACAGGCTCTCAGCCTATGCCAGAGAGGAGTAATTGGAATATATATACAGTATATATATATATACTGTATATACTGTATATGTATATATACAGTATATGTGTATATATATATAAATGCATATATATATAAATATATTTATATATATATATATATGTATATATATATATATATATATAAAATGGGTCATAAAACCAATGTGTAGCTATATGACAACACTGAATTATCTAATTTGAATCCATCAACAATTACAAATATCAAATTTACTGCAAAATGTTGGTGACATATTAGTATAGTAGTGTATCGTAAATAGCATATATATATATATATATATATATATATATATATATATTATATATATATATATATATATATATATATCGTAACATATACTTCCTTAGGAAGACAGCTTATTCATTAATAAATATATATTGTGTGTGGAATAAGATAAAATTAGATGAACAACAACACCAATTCTTGGAAGAAATGGAAAATTAAAGGATTGAAAGCTCCGCATAAATGTGTTCCTCCTACACTTCTCCCTTGGTATTCTGTTGACTTTTTATATTTCCTTAATCGTCTTCAGATTCCTTTTATTATCCCTACAATCCCCTCTCTTACTTTCACATTCCAACTGGGAAGCATGTTTAGGTAAACTTTGTTTGCATTGATATGTTAATCAAATTGTACAAGCTGTGACCATGATCCTAGTTAATGTATTATTGTGTTTTCAATGTATCGTCGTGTTCTTAGCATCCTTCCTTATCTATAATAGTCTAAAGTATATATGGTTTACCACGAGAGGCAGCTTGTGAATATTGCCTAACATTATAACCACCAGCAGTTTCAAGAGCCTTTTAGATCTGTTGTCACATATTTTCCTTTGTTCTCCTTTAAACGGTATCACACATAAAAATTATAGTATGTATGTGGGAAAAAAATATGAATTGTGTTAGTGTCATTCTACAGTAAAGACAATCATTGTGTTCTTACCCTAAGTAAGAACAAAGTAAATTTTCAATCAGTAGGCAATACAGGTCATGGACAATAATTATAATGCTATCGCAGTGGATGAATTCGTGGCGCAATGCATAAGTGTGTTGATTTTCGGTGTGAGCGTCCTGGGTTCGAGTCTCCGGACTGCCACATGTGTTTGTTAATTTCATTAATTGATTTTAGAAGTAAATTTGGTTGGTGGAGAGAACATAATAATATTATGTGTAGTAACTGTACATATTCGAACATCTGAATAGGCAACGCAAAGTTCATAATTTTAAAAGGACATTCAGAGTTATATTCACTTATCCTCACGTATTATGCTTTTCCTTTCCACTCTCATCGCCAGCGTCGGAAACTGTATTGGATAATCACAGTCGGTGCAGATGGTCTGGTGCGATTGATTGTTTGCATATTTCTCCACGCAATCGTGACTGTCGGAAAAATAAAATTTCGAAAAGAATTAGTATATGAATGAAAACTGAATAATATACCTGCCTTTGCACAGATTCCAGACATTCAACGAAGTCACAATTCATTTCTGATCCGTTATTATTTATAAAACATTTGGCGACCACAATAATTATAATTGCAGATAAATAATGTAAGAATCTAGTATATTATTATAAATATGCCGAGGCATCACATCAATAATATGTTTTACCATGGACAGAATAAGCAAGCAGGACGATTATTTTAACCAGAAACATGGACCGTTTATGACATTTCAGATGCAGCAAAGTTGGTGAAAGCATTGTCAATTAGATATGTAGGCTATACTAATTTGAATAACTCCATCTTAATGCATTAACGATTAAATGTGCAAAGGCTACATATATTTTCCAATACATTACTATTCATGTAATTTTGACTGTATCTATAGGGAAACGAAAATGTAATATTGAAATATGTAACATTAATCTAACCAGGCAGTGCTCCCAGATATTCCTGAAGCATCGTTTGAATATATAGACTGAGGAAGGATTGCCCCTGCACTTCTTAGATCCTGAACCTTATAAGGTGCGCGCTGGAGGGAGTGGGAAGTGTGAGTGGTGAGAAGGGTAAGTGGAGAATCAAGTGTTATTTCCCTGGATTCAAAACCATTATAACTACACCATTAAATCAAAACAACATGTGATAATGAATGTCATCATGGTTACTAATGTGAACAATTAAGTAACATGTCCATTAATTTGCAAAAGGAAGCTGCAAACTTGCACTTTTCTCCCGACTATACAGGAGATACGTAGTGACATATGACGAAACCAAATACAAATAATTATTGAAAGCTTGGGAATGATTGTTTCACATATGTTACATATGCAAATTGGTGTGTTGTTCGTTGGTATGGATTACTTACAACATAGACTAAATCTAAATAGTAGATTATACAAGGCAAGTAATTTGAAGGTGAAACATTTATCTGCGTGGACTAATAATGTTATCATTTGTTGAATCAACATTATTTATCCTTCAGCCGTAAGTAAAAAAAAAAAAAAACATGTAGAAGAAAACATTACTATTTAGGAGTCAGAATATACGTGTGTCAGTAGAGATTGATGTATTGATCTGGAGCAGAACAGCTCAGCTTGTGCAGAGAACATGACGGAATGGTAGATTGTGTACAGGTGTGTAATATTGATATGGTATTATATGAAGGCAGTTTGCATTGTTAGGTAGATTAGTACTTAGCCTTAAGAGATTAAATACATTTATTGTTGCTTACTTACTTTTGAAATGTTACATCGTAAGTAACAACACGACCATACTACCGATATCACACAAGGGAATATATATATATATATATATATATATATATATATATATATATAGAGAGAGAGAGAGAGAGAGAGAGGCAAGCCAGACAGACATACACAGAGCGTACAATTCGTCGAGAATTGTTAGACTGGTCTGCCCCCAGTTCCCTGGTGCTCTGATATATTCATATACAATACATATATCGCTGCCTGCCTTGGTGAGGGTAATGATATAAAGGATTAAAAGTGGATTCACATGAACATCTAACACAACTATTTATCTTGGCAACTTGGGTCTGGTTATTTATGGCTAAGTTATATAATAATTGAGTATAATGAGTTACGTTCAGTCTAGTAACCAATACCATTGCAACCGGGCTCCAAAATGTTGTCATATAAAGTTGTTGAAATAAAGTGTTCAAAACCCTGCTCGTTAGACTCTGACTTAACACTTTGACCTCTTGTCACTCTTATATAGGAAGTTAAATAAGTCATGTCACGGTTAACATTTTAGCGGGAACGCCTAGTGACCTAGTCCTTTTGTAATACACGTATTGTATATAAACATTGTTATACATAATGCCGGTTTCTTCCGTATGAGTTAAATCTAATCTGACAAGTGTTCGTTACCATTGTTATTAAGATATATTATATGTTCATATTACATGTTTTATCACACCCAATATTTGACTTCTCCTCCTGCACTTTGACTAAATCATGCACATCAAGCAAATTTGGGAGAGCCAAGGCACCCTTCTGATTTTTCAATTTGTGTTACTTTCACCATAATCTTTCATCGTGCGTTACTGTAACAGTGAGAGGTAAGAGACGCTTGAAACATCACAACCCAATATATTCCTTATCCACATACTGTATATTTAACTGTTCACAATTTACTCTCCTGTCTGATACTTTATATATAGTCGGATGCCATAGTATCTAGGCCACTCATAAATATGTGGGGACTTAACCTATTTCTAATCGTGAAAGTATATATCTGGAAATTAATTTATGAATATAATTTTATATGCATCAGCTACAAAAAATATTGTTCTATTTATATCAAAAAATCAATCCAGATAGTTATAATTCAATAGGGAAAAAACAAGCGGAATCCACGAATTTGTATGAGTGTGCAAAAGACTGGCATGCGAGTGTAAAACTTCTTAAATCTACTTTCCCCTACTCCTTCACCTACAATGTTCACCTGATTTTCTTTACCGCCTCTGTAGGCTACTGGTCCTTCGTTATATTCCATTTGAAATTTCGTCTAGTCTACCTCAGTTTGAAATCCACTTGTATCTTTTGTTTCCTTTTTGTTCACACTTCATTCTATGGCACATACTTTTCACTTGCTTTTTGATATTATTGTTCATCCATTTTAGCCTATGTTATCCTTCAGCTGAAATACTCTAACATATCCATTGTTCTTTCTGTTTCCATTATCTGTTTTGTTTTTGTTTTTTGTATATTACTTGTAAAGTCTTACACTCAGCAGATCCAATACACTTGTGATGTTTCCTTTGTTCTATCATCCACCCTAGCTCTACTTTAAAATAGCATCCATGTATATCGTTTAATGTTCGTGTCATCAGTCAATATCTGCAATTGATTTCATCATCTTCTCGTTTTATACGCTTTAGTTACTTCTAATTATTTATCCCAACTGTTGATTTAATTTTCCTTCTCCGTCTACTGTATCTTCTCTATAAATCATCTTGGATCGCTTTAACCTTTTCCTCTTACATTGCTTACCTTAACCTTTTTTTATTTTCACAAGCTTTATTTTTCTCCCAACTTCATATCCTCTGCTGGTGTCATAATATTGCTGGACCAACACACCAGGCCACATTCCCTACCCCAGACGGCTAATGGTCATTTTACTCTCGGGTTCTTATGTTTTTAAGTTAGTTCACCCACAGCTACGTACCCTAACCTTATCCCATCCTAACCATATCAAACCTAACCTTATCATAAGTAAATGTAACCTAAAGTATCTTATTCTAACGTAACCTAAGCTGTATTTCGTATTTCGTCATATCCTAATATGTCCCTAATTCAATCTGAACTACCTCTACCTAATCTTTGTCTAACCTTATTCTAACTGAGTGAGAGCGAAAAGGCATATGGTTGAAATAACCAATATCCTGCAAGCGGCCTCCTTGATAAACCCGCCAACACCACCATGCCCCCACGACAATGTTATAGTCAATATTTCAAACATTATTGCCCGAGTTCCTCCAGTAGTTGGGGCTTATTTTCCCACTTTTTTTTTGAGCCGTGATATTTCCCCTTCCTTTCTTGACATTTTGTTTATGTCCATTGTACATAAGCTTTCCACCTATTTTGTCCAGACTGTCACATATAACCCTTCGCTGAGTTTGGTTTGTCTATCTTTCCTATATATGTATGTATGTATGTAGGTAGACACAGTATACTGTACTGCCCACCACATTTTAATATTCGTCCAATGGTTATTTTTGTTGCCAATCAAAAACATATTTGTCAATCCATAGAAAGTAAAGTCTCAGTGTATACCACCATCTCTTCGTCAAGCATGTAACACCCGGCTTAGGAAGAATGAGATTCTTGAATCATAAGGCGTCGGTACCGTTTGAATGCTTCCTCCTTGTTGCGGACAACAGTAGGTTGAGGGATGGTGGTTGGATGTGCAAGGGAGTCAATAAAGTTACTTTGATCCTTTAACCCTTATTTAGCGGCGAGCAACATAAGTCGAGTTAAATAAAGCTGGACTATGTGGCGGCGCTCGACATAACTCGAGTGGCAATTTCAGCACGTAATGTGGCTGAGAGAGAGAGACAAGTGGTGGCAGGAGACTAGCGAGCGTATGACTGCTCCAGACCACCGCGGAGAACCTACTGACACAAATCTCAGCTCCCTCCTCCCTCTCTCACTCGCTACATACTCAATTATGTACTGAAAGTACCGAATTACCTGCTTTTTGCACTCGCGTTGCACGGTTATTGCAAGAAAACTATCCATCATACAAGGATCGTTATGGTGTCATTCGAAAGCTCTGTTTATGCCCTTTCAGGGATAGGTACTAGTTTTACGTTCTGGGTCTTATTTAGGCATGAAAATGATCACATAAACAGCCCTATTTTGGCTAAAAACACCCCGCTGTGCGGTACACATAAATAAACCGCATAGGCCGCTCGTAAGGTGTTAAAGACAAAGCGAGATTCTAGCAGCAGCTAATGAATGTATTGGCCTTAATTCAGCAGCTGTGACAGATTCTGAAATGTGTACATAAACTGCGCCAATAGGCCAAGGTGTCTGCAAATGAGGTCAAGAATAGGACTACATGGCAACTTTTGTTACAAAACATCGTAATACACTTATATCTCACAAACACACTCAAACTTGCACACATTTTTATGAAGGAGGCGGTGGTATGGGTCTAGGATCGTTCCTCAGCCCCACATACAAGCCATATACTATGCGTATGTTATAAGTTTATGAGGGAGCTAGTGGAAAGGCATAATATTTGAAACCATTAATCGATAGCAACGGGAAGAAGGGAGGATAAATTCTTCCCTCTCTTCCACCCCACTTACCTCTCAACTCGCTTATATGTTACCTTAACCCCTAACTAGCGGCGCGCAACATAAGTGGAGTATAATAAATCTGGACTAGCTGGCGGCGCTCGACATAGGTCGTGTGGCAATTTCAGCACGTAATGTTGCTGAGAGAGAGAGACAATTGGTGGCAGGAGAGTAGCGAGCGTATGACTGCTCCAGACCACCGCGGCGAACCTACTGACACGAATCCCACCTCCTCTCTCACTCGCTACATACTGAATTGTATGGGGAAAGTACCGAATTACATGCTTTTTGCACTCGCGTTGCGCGGTTGTTGCAAGAAAACTAGCCATCATAAAAGGATCGTTATGGTGTCATTGGAAAGCTCTGTTTATGCCCTTTCAGGGATAGATACTTGTTTTACGCTCTGGGTCTTATTTAGGCATGAAAATGATCACGTAAACAGCCCTATTTTGGCTAAAAACACCCCGCTGGGCGGTACATATAAATAAACCGCTAGCCCGCTAATCTAGTGTTAAAGCTGTATGTACTATATTCTTTCTCTACATACAATTTCTGGGTCCTGATTCATCACATATGCCTTCATGAACCTTGTGTTGCAACAATATTGCTTTATATGGGATATTACATAATATCTCTCCTTACTCTCCTCATGTTATCATATTGCATGTTTACAAGAGAGTATGAGCTGTTGAAATGTAGTTGAAATGAATATCATATTCGTACCTGGCATATAGCTGTCACAATTACACAGAGAAGTGGCTGTGTTTTTGTTGATTTTCAGCCTCCAAAACACCTCTTACTTGGATACACACCCTCCCTCAACCAATGCACTAAGCACACTGATATAAGTTTGAGTGGCAAGCTTAGAACCTCTTTGAAGCATTTGGCAACACACAGAGTGGGTTTGTGCAACCAACTCAGTCGGTACTAACAGGATATATATGTACATCGGCCGCAGCGGTGCCCTTTTCCAATAGGACGTATATTGATATCGGCCACAGGGATATGTAACATGCATATGTAAATTGTATGACAGGCAAGTGAGTAGAGTTGCCAGAAAATATCACTGTGCGGCAAACGGGCACGAGCCTGCAACAATATATATATATATATTTATACTGTATATATACCCGGTACATATATAGGAAAAAAGAGAGGGAAGTAAATGGCGAGGCCATGAGGGTCCAGGCTTAGTGGTAGAGAAATAGTATTAACGTACATGCTGCTCCACTATTTGTTTCTCTTTATATTGCGTTTATTTTATGAGAGTAGATTATGGGAAGATAAATGCTTTAGAAATTTTGAGGTAAGAATAGTTTAAAACACTTTAGAGATGCAAAAATGAAAGCAATTGGATGATAATTGGAAGGTTGAGAGCGAACTTCCAACAAGAAGGGAAGGCGTTGGAGGAGAGAAACAGACAGAAGAGTTTAGCTAGGCAGGGAGTCAGCACCGTTTTTTAGTACAATATGAGGATCACCGTCCAGTCTATATGCCTTCTACCCGCAATTCTCCCTACCAGTAAATGCCTACAGTGGCCGATAGAGGCGCTGAACGCAAGGTTTACCGCGGTGCATTGTGGGAAATGGGCGACATCGCGGAGCTATCCACCCTCCCTCTACTTCAACAATTCTATTATATATGCAGTTAGTCTAAATTTCTGTAGCTAACACATACTTTGGTCTATGCATACTTTTGATTTATATATTTTAAGATCACCCATATTCATAAATAACGTATATTTTCAATAAAAAGTCAGCAGGTATTTTCCCGCCAATTTTGTTACAATAATTAATCAGCTTATAATTATGTTTGTAGTCATTATCAGCTGCAAATGGACTTTCCCTGTATTACTATACTACATAAGCACTTAGTGTAGTCGTATACTGTATAATAAAAACGTGTAGAATCACACAAAAACTGAGATAAACTGTGCATATCCTAGGTGCTGAGTATAGTGATTACTACGGTCGTAGCTCTGGCGCTAGTTCAGAAGCGTCCACCAGAGGTCTCAAGGAATTGTTGGTAGGGAGAATTATTTGTCTGTTTAGTATTCTGCCGTTGTATTTGTATTTCAAGGTGTGTGCTCTTATTTTTAAGTTTCAAACTTAAACATAGCAATTTGGTCGCATAATAGCCTTTTCTTCAGTAGATTTTGAATTAAAAAAAGTAATTCCAAGTCTAGTATCGGATACATGCTCTTGTGTGATGCTACCTTATTAAGTAACCACTGCGTGATACATTGTTACGGTTTTCATGTCCATGACTGTGACAAAACTTTCATTAATAAATATAATTCATTATTACAGTAATATTTAGCTTAAAGCAGAAGACCCAGAAGTAGATAAAACAGAAAGGTCCATGGTACAAAGGGTCCTTGGTACAAAAGGTATTTTACTCACCTTTCTTTAGTAACGGACTCTTTGAAGTGTTTTCATCTGCAAGCATGATGAATATATAATGCAATGAAAGGAAACATTACTATTATTACTATTGTTATTATTATTATTATTATTATTATTATTATTATTATTATTTATTTGTATTATTATTATTATTATAATTATTAGTAATATCATTCCTCTAACTGATGTTTTTCTTCATTAAACATACCCTTCAATTGTATTAAATCAATATTGAATTGCAATTAGTTATACTTAATACATTAACTTAGATATTCATAGATCATTCATATCCTATAGTAACTAATTTAAATATTCACATTATTAGTCGATGGTATGCAAATGGCGAAATCTACTATTTTCGGGTCATATAATCATGAGTAGAAATTCAAGCATAGTAATTTAAGGAAATACGTAATGTGCATAATAGTATAATACTGTATATCTCTATCTCTCTCTCTGGTAAGCCCCCTGGAGGTAATGAAGTTGATAGGGTGGGAATATAAAATATGTTTTCCCCTCTGGACATATTTTCTACCCCACTAGGTCAGCCCCGGTGTGTAATCAATGGAGGGCATGGGTAGATGGTGTGATATATATATACAGTAGCTGCTTCTCTCTGTCTACGGTCTATCTCTTAATCTAACTATTAACCCACTGAGGATTATGACGCATTTTGAGAGTAGGCCTATATTCTGGCTATTATTAGTAGGTTTTATGAACTTAGGAAGGGTATATGGAAGTAAGAGGGTTAACTGAGATAATATTTACCGTCATAATTCCCACAGATCCTTCTTAAGCTCTATAAAATCGTCCAATAATAGCCAGAATAAACTGTCAATACACGTCGTCATCTTCAAATGGTTAATTTTCTCTCTACTATCATGTGCCCAAAATACAATCGCTTTCACAAATAGCTGGTACACTACAACACAATAAATATGAGACAGTGAACAGTGAATGAGGGAAGCACAGATTCCTAACTGTGCTTCAAGGGAACGTTTCAAAATGTTGCATTACGGTATCAGTATTGATCAGTTGCGTTTGTGCAATCTAAATTTTATACTGCAGGTAATTATATATACAGACGTTCACCACATACATCGATACTACTACTGTGCAACACCACCCGTCCTATTATGTATGTGTGTGTTTTATTTTTTATTTTTGTGTGTGTGTGTGTGTGTGTATTATATGGGTGTGTATGCATTGTGTTAATTATTTATATGTCTGTTAGCGTGTGTATGAATAGTTGTCTGCGCTTCTAGTCGTTAGCTAACTATCTTTAATCCTGTTATTATAGCTATATATCTTTATAAAACCCAGTAAACTCAAAGATTACTTTAACAGTAAATATAACAGCTCAAAGTTGTATATTATATTTTTAAATATTTACCCACAACTGGCTTAAACAGCATCAATACAAATAGCTATGTAACAGTCGGACATGTAGGCAACTGTACGGTATATGTGACTATGTGTGGCCAGATAAGAAAGCTTCACGTTGTGGGTGGAAGAAGCGAGGAAGGAAATGAGTTTACGAGATCGCCGGGGGTCGTCATTTCTTGGGCTGGATCTGTTGGCAAAAAACTGGTGGTGGTCAGAAACTTTATCGGACCTGCTTTCTTCGAAGTTCTGTTCAGTAGTTTATTTAAATGTTTGTTTTTATTAATGATGTGTCGCAGAAATTATGTGATCGTTATTGTGTATCTATTGTTGCATATGCTTTGTAAACAGGATAAATAAAGACGTTTATAGGAACATTCTGATAGATATTTGTCATTACCTTCAATTTATACTGGGCTAGAAATGACAGTAATTATTTTTAGTCAAAATGTGATGATAATCTGCTCATCGCTATATAAACCATCCAAAATTTATTATTGGAAGCTTTTGGTCGGTGTTCACGATATTCACAGAGCTACATTGTCAAATGAATTCACACACAAAATAATGGTAACATTTTATTTGTTTGCATGGTTAACTTTGCCCAAGACATGTGTGGTACAAATCAGCACCTTATGAAACACATTTATGTTTTGTTATGTGTATTTAAGCCGTACTGTACCGTAGGATACAGTAATAAAAGTCCCCAGCAGTCCCAAGCAGTGTGGCCAAAATGACAGGAGAGACCACCTTTTCACTTCAAGAGATGAGGCAAGAATAGATATATCACTTTTTTTTTTTTTTTTTTTTTTTTTTACAAGACTTAAAAAAAAAAAAAAAAAATAGCCTTGTACAGGCAGTTACAAGACAAGTACCTTACTGACGGCTATAACCGTCACTGGGACTGGGGAGTTACTTATCTATTGATGGCTATAGCCGTCGCTGGGATTGGAAGGGTTAATATTATTGTGTTGCATTGTACTGTATACTAAGCATAAAACATTTGCATTGAATTGCCTTTCTTCTATTTGTGTTTTTAAAACCTTAGTTCCACAAATCATTTTACCCAAGTAATTATCCATCAACTTTTAATGTACAACATTTATGATTGCTTTAACCCAAGAGAGGCAACGTTCCTTTTGGAATACTCTACTGGGCAAATGCTATGATCTATCCAGAAGATAGCCCATAACAAAACAAAATAATAAGGAAATTCAAACACTATAAAACAAAAAAATATATATTGTATTTATAGTAATGTTTCATGTCCACTACCTCCTGCCTTCCCCTTACATGTGTGTCAAACCTCTCTTTCCTCTCCCACCCCCCTTTTTTTCTCCCTCCTCCTTTATTGTAATTTCTCTCCTCAATTTCACTCGTACTTCCTACCTCCTGCCATAAATACATCCGCTCACCCTCCCCTACACTCTCCCTACCTTGCTCCTCCCTCTCAAATGTGTGTTATACAGCTGGGAGAGTCAGTATGCCTCAGGCAAGCAACGATGGCACACCTATGTCACGTTCCCTCAAACACTTCCCCCCTAATTTCCCATCACAATAATACAGTTTTTCACTGGATATTTGCTCTTTACACCTATTTTCTGGTTCTTAAATGTTCATATGTTCTAATATTATATAAGTAAAATATGTGCATATGGAGCAGTAATGATGCTTTATATGGTAAATATAACACGTTTTGTCAGAATTGAAGCTAAAGCTTTTGCACTGGCGGCACTTTAAATAACATGATTGACCCAGTCCCCGGGTTAAATGTAAATAAATGAAAGTCGTGAGTATACCGACATATGTTGCTGTTGGTTAATATTGTCTAGTCCCAGTCTTGTTTTGTTTCCCATTTCTTCTATATTTCTTGTTCGAGAGCAGGTGTGGGTGTGTACCTGGGAGTGCTTATGCTTAGGAGAGAGAGAGAGAGAGACCCCAAACAAATCCTTCCGCTGTGTGTACCCACTTTTCTTTTCCCAGTGGTTTGCTATTTCTCTGGCTTCCATTGGCATCAATAGACGTCATATAAATCCTTTCCGTCTGCCTCATTGGATTTACTTTGCCTCTTCAACTTTAGCCATTACCCACTATAGATTTCCTTATATAATTATACAAACAGGATTGTCTTCCTACTCCTTTATGACACGTCTACCTTTATTTCTTTTCTTTTTTATATAATGTATAACAAGGAGACAAAGAGCAAAGCTACCTGTAACAAGTGTCTCCTCCAAAGTTTAGAGGGATACTCTCAATAGTAAAGTATATATATATATATATATATACATAATTATATATATATATATATATATATATATATATATATATATATATATATATATATATATATATATATATATATATACCCTTGTCCTTAGGGAACCAGAGTCGTATAAGGAATAGTAAGGCTAACTTAGGGAACAACATCTTCATTTGATAACGTTTCAGCTTCTCTTCATGAGCCATCATCAGATCTAAACATTAAAGGAACGTACATGTAGCTAATTTGTTGTGTAAAATTGTATTATCAACAAATTATGTACACCCAGAAGTGAAAGTCCCTGCATAGGGTTTACCCCCTACTCCTACTACCCCAGAAGGTAGGAACGGGGTGGGCCCTGCCCAGTCCCCCTTACTACTCCTACCCCTGGCAGAAGGGACGGGATGGTGCCAGTCTGTCACCCCTTCCTTCCCCTACCCTATAATGGAGAGATTAAACAAGCAGGCCCCCCACTCACACCCTACCCCAACCCCACACAGGAGGACACCGCCGATTACAACCATTGTTTTCCACGAACACAGAATAAAGTAACCTTGCAACGAGGCCGAGACCATGTCAGTAATTGGTAATCTATATATTCTATATATGCCAGAACAATGTTGCAATAAATTATCTGATTTTACAGAATGAAGATAATTTACACTATCTGCCACCTATCCGTAGCTTGACACACAAACACTTATGATTTATGCGTAATTAGTATTGTATTATGTTTGTATTTATAATGTAAATTTCCAATACCATCACCCCTTCTAGTTATTTTACAAATTATTGTATTTACCCGTGGCCAACCCTTCGGGGATCACGGCGTCAGGCAATAGATAGATAGATCGATAGTATTCACCCACCCGCGCAATATGCATTGGTATTTAATGGATATGCACATTGAAATGGTAATCTTGTAATTTTTGAATACCTCTGAAGAGATGTTGGAACTTGCTAAAAAACATATTGTATGGATTGCTTAATTGATTGTAAGTGGTATATTCATTCAATGCTTGATCCGTGTTTAGGCTTTTTGGTGCATATTCGAGAATATTAACACTGTCTCTCTCTCTCTCTCTCTCTCTCATACATATATATATATATATATATATATATATATATATATATATATATATATATGTATATATATATATTATATTAATTGCCTTTTTAATGTATTACCATGTTCACTTTCATTTTTCACATTCATTTTTTCGGAGGGGGGGGGGGGGGGGGCTATCAAAAAGGTATTTCATCTGTTTTTTCCACCAACCAACTTTACTTCTAAACTCAAATCATAAAATCAACAAATACATGTGACAGTCCAGGGATTCGAACCTAGGATGCTCACACAGAAATTCAGTGCATTTATTCATTACGCTATGAAGACAGTTTTACAGACTTCAACGAGGTATGTCATAACTTTATGACAAACTAGATAATACTTATCTTTTCACGGATATATCATAATCAGGAGAGCGCTATCTGCGTAGCAACTGATAGTGAAATTATTGAAAACTCACTTCCCAAACAGTCTCACAGATAAGATATTAACGTAGCACTCTAGTGTTGTCTTAATTATACTGAACTTTTTCGAGTATAATTATGTCATCTATATGATTAAATACATAATTCTCATAATCGCTTTTCATTTGGAACGATGAGTGTATTAGTGGTAATATGTGCTTGTGGTGTTGGATTTTATTTATTAATACACTGTATATATATATATATATATATATATATATATATATATATATATATAATTATATACACAAGTATACATTTTCTTCTTGAAAAAGAAGACAAGAGTGTTATTTCGAAGCATGCCGATGCTCAATGCATACGTATGCAAATACGAAATCAAAGTTCAGTAATAGCTATTCACCATCTATCCTACCTAAAATCGACAGTTATATTTCATCAAATATTAAATACAAGGTAATCGGTAAGGAAATACTTATCTAATTCCTGCTATAGAATCTCTCTCTCTCTCTCTCTCTCTCTCTCTGAAAATGTTGTCTCGGTTCTTAAGGGATACCAACAGATTTTTCATTGACTTTTGTAATTATTATTTGTATTGCTTCTACATTAGCACACATCTATTATTAACGTTAATCTTTAGTGCAAGTTAATCAGAATCAATTAGATTAATAGTGTAACTTAATAATTAGGGTCATAGGATTTATCCTGAATAATGTTGGCAGGCCTGAACTGTAATAACTGTGGTGTTCCAGTAGTAGCAGAAGAGTTGGTAAAAAGCTCCATATGAAGATCCATACTAATCTCAACCTAATGTCAGAAAGCAATAAGGGTTAAACGAGACTCAAACTATGCAAGTATGTAGTTCGGGGGAGGAAAGGTGATAGTTTAGCAGTCGACACAGGAAAGTCAGCTTTAGAACACCATGAATAGAGACGCATTTAGTATCAAAGTTTAAACACGGTTACCAGCTACTCTAAATATACCAATAACTCATGAGGGAAATGCTTTACCACAAATGTTTGCCTCGATGTTAATTAATTGTTCAATATATATATATATATATATATATATATATATATATAATATATATATATATCCGACGTGAGATATGTCTACCATTTGCTTACTACTGCTTATTACAGTGATATATGTTATATCTGTTACATACTCTCTCTCTCTCTCTCTCTCTCTCTCTATATATATATATATATATATATATATATATATATATATATATATATATATATATGTGTGTGTGATTTTACAGTATTGAGTTATGCACGAAATACATACTGTAGGCCTATGCAGTTTGGTATAATATTTAGTAACCCACTTCCTTGATAATATTTTCCACTAGGTGTTATACACCGAGACACCATAAAATACAATAATTCATTACTAGATTATACTGCTTTATAATACTACCAAATAGCAAACATGGCATATTGTTACGCTGTCAAATGTAAAACGAGTAGCTATTGTATTTTTGTGTATAATTTCTACATGATAATACATGTATAACAAATCATATATTAAGCCTCTGAGAATAGATGACATTCTTCTTTTCTGCTTTACTAGCAGGGGTACCCGGCGTTGCCCGGGTACTACCACCACTACTACTACCATAATCACCATCATCAATCACTACTACCACAATCATCACAATAGTACTACTACCATAATCACCGGCCTCGACCTCCCTGTGCCTCATTAAACGGCGACCTCGATTTCGGCCGTTAAATGACCTCCGATTTTGGATCTGACCTCATCCTTACCCCCATTTTGGGAAGCTGCGAACAACTTTCGTTCCATACACCTTTTCGATCGGAGGCCTCCTTCTGCCCCCAAACGTCAATTTGTTCATGTTTTTTTTTCAATTTCTGCCTCGAAACGACCTCCGATCGTGGCCTCGCCCTCTCTATGCCCTGACCCAGGTCACACCCACATGCAAAGCCTCGGCTCCCCAGGTCCAAAACTGCGGCCGCCTATTAAGAATACACAGACAAACAGACACACGAACTGATTTAATAATATAGATGGCTATTATTAGACGATTTAATTCAGATTAGGACATTATTTCACATTGTTCCTTCCTAAGCTGTAATTATTCGTCTAATTATAGCCAGGATAAACAATCAAAATGCGTCAAAACCGCCAGAGGGTAAATTAATGAAGGTAAACACGATACCACTACTTATGAAATTGATAATGGTGTGTGTGTGTGTGTGTGTGTGTGTGTGAACCTCCTGTCTGGCATTGGGGTGCGGTGTAAGTGTGCGTGGGGGGGGGGGGGGGGGCGGGGGTAGTTTGTTCTCTTCATGGGTGGGGAGGGGAAGGAAGGGGTGGCAGACAGGCACACCCTGCCCCTTCTGCCTGGGGTAGGAGTAGTAAGGGGGACTGGGCAGGGACCACCCCGTTCCTAGCTTCTGGGGTAGTAGGAGTAGGGGGTAAACCCTATGCAGGGACTTTCACTTCTGGGTGTACATATAAATTTAGCATGGAATGGGAAACTAAAACGAAAGGAGTGAAACTTTTGACTATCGTTGTGTTTGTGTAAAGTGAAGTAACTAAGTTTATAGTGTATAAGCAAGGTTAAACATGGGGATATTTGAGATTTTGATGTAATTCGTATTAAGTAATAATAAATAAGTATAGAACAAAAATTGCGATAAATTTCAGTTGAATTTGTAAACGTGTGTGGAAGAAACTTGGAATTTAACTAATTTGCCTAAAACTAAAAATATATACTAAAGGATATAAGTATACATAACATACCAGTTAATTTAGAAACATAGTAGTGGAGTAGATGTCTCGTGCACACTGAGGGATGGTTTGAGGTCCTGGGTGAAAAGGGACTATGCTAGTAATCGCGTGACACTGTCGGTGGTGGTGAAAAGTATAGCATAATTACACTTGTTAATGACATGGCCAGAGGCCTCAAAATGGTTTCGAATGGCCGAATCCGGAGGGCTTCGATAATGGAAAGCCAGTCCTATAGGAAACCCACTTTTACTGGACTAATGACCAAATTCAACTCCAACATTCCTATTCAATACAAATGGAATTTCATTCTTACTCTAGTAACCAGAGCTTACAAAATGTGTTCAACATATTTTTCACTCCACCAAGAATTGTATAATCTAAGAAATACTTTAAAACTCAATGGCTTCGCAACTCAATTCACAGACACCTATATAGGAAAACAATTAACGAAATTACACTCCCCACAACCTAAAGCTCAAAACGCTCAAAAAACCTAGTCTATTTGTGTATCCCATTCCTAGGTAACAATTCGTATAATATACGAAACAAAATAAACACATTAAAATGTAAAACTTGCAAACTAAACAAACCAAAATTGGGACAAGGACAATATGAAGTCAAATTAAATTATCAAAATCGCTATGTGGAAACAACGCTTACTAAAATTAAATCTATGAAATAAAAGAACACAATCCACCACATAGGGTGTACACTACTACATGAGCAAGTTAATCTGTTTCCCAAGCAAACTAATCGCACACATACCAACGCACTATCGTCACGTTCAAGGAATTAGTCAAATTTGGGAAGTCCGGGACGTTCTGGTAAATTTTACTAAACTCTGCATGAATATAGAAACTACATGTTAAATGTCAAAATATTCGTTTAAAATCAAATTTGCAACATGACAAGACATTAACAATAGTACAAAATACAAATATTGATAAGATATCTATATTATTACAAAATAATATATAAAATACAGTACAGCACTCACTAACGATAGTGCTATTGGGTAGGTACCTGTAAGCATAATTAATAAGAAATGTTTACCCCTAACTCTCATTAAGAATTATATTTCAATCCCCTATGACCCTATCTCGATGTTTTAGATTTAAGGACCGAATTCCTGATGCACTGCGATCCTCCGTGGTTTATAACTATAAGTGCAGTCACTGTAATGCGACTGCATTTGCCAAATTTGGGCCCAATGTGACAATTTATCTAGATTGTGTTGCATATCGTCAACTTGTTCTTTTACGAGTACGCTATTTGCAATTTTTGTATCGTCAGCAAATTTTGAGATTGTACAGGTGAGACCCTCATCTATGTCGTTGATGTAAATTAGAAAGATAATTGGTCCTAGTACCGATCCCTGGGGTACCCCGCTACTTACATTGGTCCATTTAGATGCCTTACCATTTATGACTACTCTTTGCTTTCTGTCGCTGAGCCAATTTTCTATCCATTTCAACACACCATCTTGTATTCCATGCGCTTTAAGTTTTAGCAGTAAACGTTTGTGGGGAACTTTGTCAAAGGTCTTTTGAAAATCAAGGTATATAATATCTACAGCTTTACTCTCATCGTAGAGGTTGAGGATATCATGGAAGATGTCTAAGAGGTTTGTTAAACAGGAAAGTTTTTTACGAAAGCCATGTTGAGTATCTTTAAGTATGTTATTTTCCTCTAAGTGATTTACGAGTCTGTCTCTTATGACTGTTTCTAGCATTTTACATACAACTGAGGTTAAGCTAATTGGACGATAGTTACTGGGTAGGGATTTGCTGCCTTTTTTGAATATCGGTGTTACATTGGCTATCTTCCACTGATCAGGCATAGTTCCAGACTGCAAGGATTTATTGAATAGTAATGTCAGTGGTTTGGAGAGCTCATCCTTAGCTTCCTTTAGAACTCTAGGCGAGATTGTATCAGGTCCAGGCATTTTATTTACCTTGAGTTTATCTAAACAATTCAATACTTCTCTCTCTGTAACGGTGATATTGCTTAGAACATCTGAATTATCAATCTGAATCGGCGATGGTGTAGGGATATCACTGAGGTCTTCTGTTGTAAAAACTGATGCAAAGAAGGTATTGAGGGCATTACTCATTTGTACTTCGTCTTTGGTGTATTCTCCATTTTCATCGACTAACGGTCCAACAGTTGAAGGAACTACTTTTTTCTTTCTGATATAACTATAGAATTCTTTCGGGTTTGTTTTACTTTGATTCGCAATATGTAACTCTAGGGTCTTTTTACTTTGCTTAATTAACTTTTTGGCTTTGCATCGTAGCTCTACAAATTTCACCCGTTCTTCGTCATTTTGTGAGGATTTTAATCTATCATTAGCAAATTTTTTAGCAAGCAGGCAGTTTGAAATATCTTTATTCCACCATTTGGGCTTATTATTATGGCCTGAACGCCGTATTTTCGAAGGTATGCAGTCTTGCACTGCTTTTAGGTAAGTGGTTTCAAATAACTTACAAGATGTATTTATGTCGTTATTGTTCATTAAAAAGCTCCAGTCAGTTTCTTTAAACATAGCTCTAAGTTTATGAAAGTTTGCTTTCTTGAAATTAGGGACTTTTTCGATGCTACTATTTGGTTTGTTACTAGTAAAGTTTAAAGTGAAACTTATCGTACGATGGTCGCTGTTCCTGAATTCATCACCAACATTCAAATTCTCTATTAATTCTTCTTTTGTTGCAAGTACAATGTCAAGAACGTTATTACCACGGGTCGGCGTTCGAACAAATTGATAAAGCAAACTCTCATGCAAGTTTGTATACAAGTCATGTCCGGAGTGTGAAGTAAGAGTATCGCCCCACTTGGCCACACGTAAATTAAAGTTGCCAAAAATTACGGTATCTTGTGAGTTACTTACATCTGCAATATGTTCGTAAATTTCTCGGTCAGTTTGCACTGATTGAGCTGGAGGTCTGTATATTAACGCAAGTATTATTTTTGTACCTTTATTATTCTTTATTAGCACAAAAGATGTGTCGACGTTCACAATTTGAGGTTTTGACAAGAGGGTAGGGTTAAGACTTTCTTTGATATAAAGTAAAACGCCACCTCCATTTCGATTTGTTCGGCTTTTCTCAAATATTACATAACCGGGAAGTGAATACTCTGCTAAAAAGTCTTTATCTTCTGTATTGAGCCAAGATTCTGTTATGCCAATCACATCATAATTTTCTGTAAACACTAGCTCCTCTAAATCTGAAAATTTATTGCGTATGCTACGAGCGTTTACATAGAAAACCTTTAAATTTGTTATTTTAGAACTCGCGGAACGCTCTTTAACACCTTACGAGCGGCCTATGCGGTTTATTTATATGTACCGCACAGCGGGGTGTTTTTAGCCAAAAGAGGGCTGTTTACGTGATCATTTTCATGCCTAAATAAGACCCAGAACGTAAAACAAGTACCTATCCCTGAAAGGGCATAAACAGAGCTTTCGAATGACACCATAACGATCCTTTTATGATGGCTAGTTTTCTTGCAATAACCGTGCAACGCGAGTGCAAAAAGTATGTAATTCGGTACTTTCCCCATATAATTCAGTATGTAGCGAGTGAGAGAGGGAGGAGGGAGCTGAGATTCGTGTCAGTAGGTTCGCCGCGGTGGTCTGGAGCAGTCATACGCTCGCTAGTCTCCTGCCACCACTTGTCTCTCTCTCTCAGCAACATTACGTGCTGAAATTGCCACTCGACCTATGTCGAGCGCCGCCACATAGTCCAGCTTTATTTAACTCGACTTATGTGGTGAGCCGCTAATTAAGGGTTAATAATATTGTTGGTTCTTGTCGGATCTACATGTATGTTCATGGCTGTCCTTGGTCCTCGCTGTCTTTGGTCCTTATCGCTGGTGGTCCTCGGTTGCCTCTGTTTATTGCTTGGAGTTGGATGATTTATGTCACTGCTGCTTCTTCTCGGATGGCGTTTTTTGATCCATGGCTGCGGACTGCTTCGTGTAGGAGACGACCCATGCCTGCTGAACCCACAGGGTTTAGATGAGTGCCATCCTTGCGGAACAGAGTAGGCTGGTTATAGAAATTATCCCAGAGGTTGATGAATTCAACTTCTTCCTTCAGACACAAATATTTTAGTCGGCTATTTGTGCTGAAGGCCTTGTCGTAGAATTTGTCAGGTGCGTCGATCTTGGGGAGAATGCCTGAGATGATGATATTCCTTGACTTGTTTTTGTAGTGCTGGATCATATTGCGATATTTCTCCATTAACTCTTCGGATCTGGTGCGCATGATGTCATTTGAACCAGCATGGATGACAAAAAGGGTATTTTCGTTTGCATCCTTTGTGGTATCTTCGAAGGCTTCCACAATGTCGTCCAGAGCAGTGCATACATGTATTTACTTTATTCTGGAACACTAACATAGTGCACTCATAATTGTAAAGAGTTGGTAGTCACAGGGCCCCCTGGCATGTGGTGTGTGGCTTGAGAATGGCTTGCATTAAATATGGTTATTTTGCTACGCCTATCATTTGTAAGCGTAAAAAGTCTTTTTGTTCAAAATACTACCTATCAAACACTATGGAAAATATAGATCCTATGTGAATATATACAAATATAATTAAGAGCCGATCTGTAGAAAGGGAAATGCGAGGTACAATTGAGTTGAAACTTAACTATATAATTGACATTAATGTTGAGGATATTATGATTGTAGTATTTAATATTAATTCTGTTATGCTACTACTACTACGTGGGATAATTCGACAGTCATTTAGAAGTTCGTATATTTTATTTAACAGACTTCATAACTACTCTAATAATAGGTTCTTGGCTTGGGCTGAGATGAGTTCAAGACGCAGATTGAATATTACGTCGATTCATGCTAGGTTGCACTTTGGACCCCTAAAGTTCCCGTTACTCCCTAACTGAATCCCCGCTATTCAGGTATTGACTCAAGTCGGCGTCGATCCTACAACCCGTTATTAGTGATTAATCCTAAATAATTAAATCGAAACCCTGCTGTGTCTTTTATTGAGACCAGGGCCTAATGAACCATTTACACTTTGCCTAACTAAAACAAAAGTGATATTCTTTCCTCTACTCTTTAGGTTTTCCCACGTTTACAGAGCGTTCTGGATCCTTTTTTAATACCAAGGCTATAACACATATAATCTATCTCCTCAATACATAGAATCTATTTACTCCTTTGACACAACCGTCGTTACTACACAAGTACCTCCACAATGACATAAAATCGTACAAATTACCGAATGAGATTACAAGGTCTCTCTCACATATAATATGGGTTCTGCCACCCAGTTACTTCACAATCTAGGTTTACAATCTTTACCTCAATAACATTATTGGGTTCCATCACCCAGTTACTTCACCATATAGGTTTACAATCTTTATCTCAATGACACCTTCCGAATTTACCCTCAAGTAACCCTATTACAAACACGCTATGTTACCTTTCACCTTAATCAATAATTGTTCTAACAAAAGATGAACCGTGCCTCAAACGCAAACACGGAATAGCTCTTTTAGGCTTAATAATAACGTAATTAACATTGGACTAGTGTCCTTCTTCACAGTTTCCTTTTTCACAGGAGACTCCAGGATGATTTTTATCTCAGCTTCTTTAAGAGACTCATTGCTGGCCTTTTGCCACATGTACCGTCATGGTGTAATGTTGACTCGATGAGAAAATCAGCTCTCTATGTACGTGCGCGCGTGCGTGAGCGCAGAATTTCACAAAAAAGTATTAACTCGCTGAATTTTTTCCAAATTTCCCCCAATTTTGGCATGGCGTATCCTACCAGCATCCCCTACAAAGTAGCGTCAGCTTTCTCCCCTATAAATAATAGGTGGTGAAAAAAAATATTTTATACCATTAGTTTGGGGTAGAGCTGAAATGTGACTTTCAAAGGGTCATATCTCCTAAATTTGCGGGAAATCGCCGAAAAAACGACGAGAGAATGTTCTTTTATATGCCAATTTGCTGTGGTTAGATGGGGAATGCATTTGGGCAATACCAAATCCAGTTAATAGACTCGTTAGGGCCAAAAAGTAATTCCTAGTAATTTAATTTGTAACTTTCAGAGAAGTGTAAATCCATTCTGGTGGTCTAGTTTTGTTACCCCTCCTACATAAATGTTTTCTATGGGGAGCGTTACCTATAGAAAATGACCTTTGATGGCTAACTAATTTAAAATTTATTTTACACCCACAGTTTAGACTATATATTCATTCGAATTTGACAAAAATCCTTGATATTGGGCACCCCAAAGGAGTACCTTAGGGATGTAATAAGGGTGTTTATGCCCTCATATGATCATTTCTATTGCTTACAGAAGCCCTTTAGACTACAGACACAATTTTTTTTTTTTTGGTGATTGACTGAATTTTATTAAGTTTTTGGGGGGTCCTGGGCGAACCCCCGCCCCTGGGGGTTATGGATGCAATATGTGTTTTTGTTCCTTCCTATGCTATTCTCATATGTTGAAAGAAGCAGTTTACAGAGAGAACAAAAAACTTGAAATTTTGACCAGAGCCAAAAACAAAACTGGAGTCTCCCCTTAAGCTAACCATTTACGGATACCCTACCAGAAACTAACACCCCAATATAAGTACCGGAAATGGAAGCTAGTCGGTTCCCGTTTAGAATAATTAAACAGCTTTTAAGCACTCGTGATTATCTTGGCCTCCAGGAACCCATAGTCTAATCACAATAGCTCACACGTTAACTAAAAGTGAAAGCTCAGGGAAAGATCGCACAACTAACATTTACCCTAAGTTATGACAACTACTTATCTCACATTGTCAAACCCATTAAGTATTTTAAAAACTTCAATGAGCTGACCTCGTGGTCTGCGTGTCTCCAACGAGAAGAGATCAATAGCTCTCAACCGGTCCTCATAGCTCAGTCTTCTCAGCGATGGAATAAGCTTTGTAGCCTTAGCTTGTACTCTTTCCAGTCGCTCTATATCTTTCCTGAGTGCTGGAGACCAGAATTGAACAGCATACTCCAGGAGAGGCCATATCAGAGAGTTGTAAAGTGTGAGGACTATTTCCTTGGAAATCTTTTGGTCACTGTTAATCAGAACATCTAAATCGTTTTCCAAGTCAGTCACTTCCAGAAACATTCCTAATAGCGAATAACCTAACTTGGGGTTTGCTTGGCCGATATGCATCGCCTTGCACTTTTCCAAGTTTAGAGGTATCTGCCATGTCTCTGACCATTCACCCTACCTGTTGAGGTCCATCCCGAGCTGGTCAACCCCTTTGGGGTCTTTAACATTCATTCCAAGCTTTATGCCATCTGCCAACTTGGATATCACACTCAACAAACCAATATTGATGTAATTGATATATATGATAAACAGAAGTGGGCCAAGGACAGATCCCTGTGAAACTCCATAAGTGACTAGAGTCCACTCAGAAGAAACACCATTGATTACCACTCGTTGTTGTCTACCTGTTAGCCAACTTGTTATCCAATGTGTGACCTCTGTATTGATACCTAGTGCAGTTACTTCTGACATTAGCCTGCAATGAGACACTTTGTCAAAAGCTTTTTGAAAATCTAAGTAATCTCATGGAAAAATTCCACCAAATTGGTAAGACATGATCGGTGTTGCCTCAATCCATGTTGGGAATCTAATCAAACTGTGAATTTCTACATAGAAGGGATACTAGTAGACAAGATAGTATACTAAGAGTTTTATTATGATAGAAGTCAAGCTAATTGGCTGATAATTCTAGGGACACTCGTGATCCCCTTTCTTAAAGATTGGGGTCACATTGGCCAGTTTCCAGACGTCAGGGATCTCTCCATTTTCTAGTGATTTATTGAAGATGTCTGCCCAGTGTTACAACCGGCACAACAAAATAAACAAGGGCACTTAATATTGGACTACAAGATAGGCTAGATCTGCAACAACGGTACGCTAATTCCAAACCCTCGAACTATTAAGCCGGTGACTAAAACACTTAAACCCTCCAGAGTTAATCTACTGGATAACGGGGTATCAATTAACTGGGCTAAGTGTACTTCTACAAAGGCTTTCCGGTGACGGAAAAGCCTACTCACAACAAGAGGAATTACATTAATAAAAAGCTCTCAAGTAATAACAATGCTTAAATAAACTATGACAAGATTTTATAAAAGATTATATGCTTACGTTATCTTTAGTGTGAGTCTGAACTCAACACTAAAACTCTTCAATGCTCTATGAAAACACTAAGTCTAGTCCTACAGCAAACAGATATGGAATTTTCTGAAAACGTCTGATGCTCTAAGATGCTCGTCGAATATAGAACAGGAATAATGCAGGGGGCAGGACACCAAAGCGTAAATACACCAAAAAGTAGGATACATATATATGGAAACAAGAGAGTGCAACAACTCTGTGACAGCACTAACAACAGCAACTCAAAAACAGAACTTCCTTAGCCAAAGTAACAGCCATACTGGGTTGTGCACTATGCATCAACCTAGGCTAAAACAATACGTGAATAATTGCTAAAGCATACGCGGTTAAAGTTAATAAACAAAATGCTGTCTTTCTTACTAATAAAGTCTAGCAGCAGCATAAAGGTACAGGGAGCCTAGGCAGAGCTCAAGCATGCTCGCAGCCAACTGTCTCCCCTGAACAGATTTCCCTTATCTTACGTTAAGTGACTAGGAGGCTCTCTTGGTAAGTCCAGATCTCAAGTATCTGGTCTTACCCTGGCGCTCCTCAAAGGTCAACAAAATAAGTTTGCAAGTATACAAGCAAGAGTAGGCAAAAGCCCTTCGCTTGTATACTGCTAAGCTCGCAAAGGAAAATATGCACAAGGGTGTCCTACAGGCTACCTAGCTCCGTCAAAGTCGTACAGGCTCTGACTTGCCATATACATAACACAGACAATGACCAAAGATACCCTCCACTGTCTAGCATTAAATAGTAATAAAGAACAACCAAATAATTAGAAGCACCCAACAATATGAATCCATGTGACTATGATTCTAATAACCTCTAAAGCTAGTGCAAAACATATATGTGAGAACAGGCGCTGGTAATACGACTGGCCGACTATGGAAGTTGTAGGCGAGAACCAGAAGGGATGGGTAATTGAATAAAGATAAGAAGTATTGGAAAGAAGGAGTTCAGAGAGAGGCACAGCAGTAAAGGGGTTAGATGTGGGACAGAATGCGAGGGACTTGCAGGGCCGAGCGCGCGATACCATGTTCTGATGAGAGAGAAGGAGAGAAGTACTGAGTCTGGCCACCAGATGCCTCTGCGACCAATCGCAGGCCGCTACGTCACATGACAAGCAGACGTCATATGCCATGCCAGGCCCGCCGTCCAATAGCGAGCGGGCGGGCCCACCGAGCGAGGATTGCACACGTACATACGCACACACACTGCCTCTTCGTTCTCCCCTCCGACTCTCTCTCTCTCTCACGCGCTGCATGTTATAATCACTACCATGGATATAAAATACTTCTAAGTGTCACAGACAAGAATAAAGGCAAACACTGATCTGTCTGTGACAACATGAATACTAAGAAAGAGAGAATATCGTTCTACGATTATTATAGCCCATTTCACTGCCGTGGCGAGTGCTAGCGAGTCACGAGTACATTCTGGCAAGCTGGCCAGCGTAACACCAGAAAGGTGCGATTTCATCTTGCACTTCTCATACAGGGAAGAAAGCTATCTGGGCCGGATGACTTAAACCTATTTAACTTATCTATTCTTTTTGCTACCTCCTCTGGGGTACATCTAATTATTCTAAAAACTTCACCCTCATATACTAATCCTGGACTTGGCATGCCACTGGTATTTTATCTTGTGAATACTGAGGCAAAATAGTCGTTTAGGGATTTAGCTATATCAGTGTCAGAAGTTTGAAGTTGGCCTGTTGGATCCTTTAGAGGTCAAATGCTACTTTTGAATGGCTCACTTCTGTTCACATAGCTGAAGAACTCTTTAGGTCTCTCTTTGCAGAGGGCTGCAACCCTTAGTTCTTCATTCCGCTTTGCTTCCTTTATAAGAAATTTCTCTCTTCTACACATATTTTTGAAGGAATCTAAATATCTTTGGTCTTGACTTCTTTTGGCCTTCCTGTATGCAACCTTTCTCTTTTTAATTTGCTGTCACTTGTGACTATTTTGGTTGGGTTGAGCCTGATTTGGTAATTTTAGTACGAACGAATGCAGCTTGTCGATCCATAAACTCTTTTTTGAATGAGCACCAAATCGCATTAACATTCACACCTTCAAGTCTGATCTGAGATAAGCTTCCCCGAAGGCCTTCAAAATGTTCACAACGGAAATCAAGTTTTGCACTATGAGAATCAAGAATAATTAGAGGACGTACGAGAGAGAGCCTGAAAAATGGGTGATGAATACCGAGAGAGAGAGAGAGAGAGAGAGAGAGAGAGAGAGAGCAGGATAAATAAAATCACAAATATATATAACATTAATAAGACTCAAGCTAGTACCAATTATTGTTAAATATATTAGTATGACTCCTGTCCTGTCTGCCTGTCTGTCTATCTATTCAATAGTCTAGCCTGTCTAACCATAATACCTAAAATCGGAAAACATACGATAAATGTATTATGTAGATAAATGTCCATATACGTTTATCTTATGAATCACCCCACCCTGTTCTCGTGAATGTTGTATTTATATATGTACGTAGTTTCATCTGCAATATACTTAAGTTAATGGATTCATATACATTATATTAAATATTACTGTTTATCATGTAAAGGTATGCTATACGTACGAGCTGAAGTCTTGTTTAGCCGGTTAATATGAATATTTTTTTTTTTTTTTCTATGTGATTGAGGGAGGCAAAAGGCATAACTGCCTATAGCGAGTGCCTCCCCCATAGTTGAAAGAGTGACAGGGCCAAAATCAAGGGACGTTCGAGCCAAAATGCCTGGACACACGGAGTTTGAAGCAATTTAAGTCATAGGAAGAGGGAAAGACCGATTCTGGGAGAGAGTTCCAGAGCTCAGATGTTGAGTAGAAGAAAGTTTGAGAGTAACTTTTCACTCTTGGGTTGGAGAGACAAATATGTTCATAATGTTAAAAGGTTGAACATAAGTGGTTTCCAGCGTGTGTATCTCAGCAATCAAGCAGTTTCACTATAATAACATTACATTCCGTCTGTCTTACAGTTTACTCCCATTGCCCCTGACCTAAAATTAACATGCAATTGTCCAATTCGCCTTCCCCTATTTATTGACTGCCGGACATAATTATATTTCCCGTAGTACTATACTATTTGTTCTCAGCGGTCAAGTATTATGCACCAGGTATTATACAGATACCCAGCTAGCCACAATTGCAGAGAAAACGGGTTATGGTTGTGGCCTCTATTTTACCTTAGTGTGTGTCTTTGAATACATCTATATATTCATCATAAATTTACTTCATTTTTCCTAATCTTATCTCTTTTCACATATGTATGTGTGTGTGTGTGTGTGTGTGTGTGTTTGTTGTTGTTTGTGATATGTGAGTGAGGGAGAAAAATGCAGAACTGCCTGTAGCGATTGCCTCTCCCATAGTTGAAAGAGTGACAGGGCCAAAATCAAGGGATGTTCGAGTCAAAATGCCTGGGCACACGGAGTTTGAAGCAATTTAAGTCATAGGAGGAGGGAAAGACCCGATTCTGGAAGAGAGTTCCAGAGCTCTCCTGTTGAATAGAAGAAAGACTGAGAGTAACGTTTCACTCTTGGTTTGGAGAGTTGCACAGAGTAGGGGTGGGATTGTGTTGCAAGACGGGAACCATGTACCATACGTAGAGGAGGTGGTATACACTGGGAGAGCTCTGAATAGCCCTGATTATTGTAGTAGCATTAGAATAGCGAGAGAGATGCAACATTGCGGCAAAGAGAAAGTTTGCAGAAAGCTGGTGAGTGGGCGTGAATTAATGATACGAAAGGCCTTCCTTTCTACTTTGTCTAGGAGTTCGCTGTGAGAGGATCCTCCCCACACAAATGAACAATACTCAATACAAGGATGCACTGTACCCTGTATAGAGCAAGAAGCTGTGCAGGGGTAAAGAACCCCTTGAAGCGGTTGAGTACACCCAGCTTCTGGATGGCTGCCTTAGCAAGACTGGTAATATGGTCCTTCCAAGTGAGAGCAGAAGAAAAAGAGACACCAAAAATAGTGAGAGAAGATGAAGGATTGATTTTTGTATTGTTGAAGAATAAGGGAGAGTCCACTGGGAGTTCCGGACGGGTAGATAGATGGAGAAATTGGGTTTTGGAAGCCTTAATGGCAACAAGGTTTTCTCTGCTCCAATTGGAAATAGTAGTTAGATCAGAAGGTTAGTGTTGTATGGCTTCATTAAGTTTGTCTTTGAGAGATTGCTGGCTGGGGCGTTCTGAAAAACTAATTGAGTAATGTAAGGTAGAGTCATCTGTGTATGAATGGATGGGACTGGTGGTACAGTTGAGAAGATCCTTTATGAAAATTAGAGAGAGAATAGGAGATAGGACAGAGGCCTGAGGAACACCAGAGTTCATAGGGTGAGGAAGTGAGTGATGGCTGTCCACAACTGCAGCTATGGAACGGCCGGAAAGGAAATTAGAGATAAAGGCACAAATGGAGGGATAGAAACCGAAGGAGAGTAGTTTAGAAATTAAAGATTTGTACCAGACTCTATCGAAGGCCTTTGATATGTCTAGTGCAATAGAAAAGGTCTCACCGAAGTCCCGAAAGGAGGATAACCAAGAGTTATTAAGATATGAAAGAAGATCACCAGTAGAGCGACCCTTAAGGAAGACATATTCGCGATCTGGGAGTAGATTATGAGAAGAGAAATGGTTCAGAAATTTGGAAGCAAGAATTGTTTCAAAAACTTTAGAGATACAAGAGATGAGATGAGAGAAGATAGTTGGAGGGTTGAGAGCGATCACCCTTCTTTGGGACAGGTTGAAGGAGAGCAAACTTCCAGCATGAAGGGAAGACGTTAGAGGAGAGACAGAGACGAAAGAGTTTGCCTAGGCAGGCAGTCAGCATGGAAGTAAAAGTTTTGAGTACAACAGGAGGAATACCTAACGCCTTCTTAGTATTTAGCCCATAGAGGGTAGAAAGTACGTCTTTAGAAGTGATTAGGATATTAGACATAAGTAGGGGAAAGGGGGGTGGAGAGGGAGGAATAGCACTGGAATCATCCAAGGTGGAGTTTCTAGCAAAAGTTTGAGCGAAGAGTTCAGCTTTGTCAGAGGAAGAAGTGATGGTTCTGCCATGAGAGTGGAAAAGGGAAGGGAAAATCGAGAAAGAAAAATTAATGGTGATGTTTTTTGGCTAGATGCCAGAAAGAACAGATTTGGCTTGATTCCGGGCAGAAACATAGGAAGAATGATGTTCTTGAGTTTTAAGGCGTTGGTACTGTTTGAATGCTTCCTTCTTGTTGCGGACAGCCGTCGAACAAGTGTGTGTAAACCAAGATTTTTTTGCATTAGACTGAGAAAAAGAAAATGGAATACACGCTTCCATGCCCGAGAGGAGTACCTCAGTAATGTCTTCAGCACTCTCCGAGGGTCCTCGACCACGGAAGCAGAAGTCGTTCCATGGGAAATCAATGAAGTACTGTTGAAGAGCCTTCCAGTCGACAGCGCCAAAGTGCCACAAGCGCCGCCGGCTGGTAGGATCGGGTGGCCGTACTAGAGAGATAGGACAGGTAACGGAGATAAGTTTATGGTCAGAGGAACTCAAAGGAGAGAAATGATTGACAGTATAAGCAGAAGGGTTAGAAGTCAGAAATAACTTAAGTCAAGCATGTTGGGCCGATCTCCAAAGCGATCCGGAATACGGGTGGGTTGCTGGAGCAGCTGCTCTAGGTCATTTAGGAAAAGACGAAGGCTTGTTCACCAGATTGGTCAGTGGTAAGAGAGGAGAGCCATTGGCGGTGGTGAACGGTGTAATCTCCTAAGATGGAGATTTCCGAGAAGGGAGATATGAATAGAATGTGTTCCACTTTATAGTTTAGATAATCAAAGAATTTGGGAAAGTCGGTAGAGTTAGGGGAAAAATAGACGGCACAGAAATATTTAGTATGAGAATGACAGGATAGTTTGAGCCTTAAAGTTGAGAATACAAAGGAGTCGAAATCGGGAACACGAGAGCAAGTGAGTTTGTTATGCACGTATGCACAACATCCGCCTTTGGCTTTGAAACTAAGATAGAGAAAATAGGAGGATACAGAGAAAGGGCTTTTGGCCGTTGCCTTAGACACTGGGGTTTCATTGAGGAAAAGAAGATTAGGTTTGGAGGAGGAGATATGGTGTTCAACAGAGTGAAAATTAGAGGAAAGGCCGCGAATATTGCAAAAGTTGATAGTAAGAGTGACAGGCCGTGGTCCAGAGCATCTAGAGGGTTCGTCAAGGGAAGGTCGGGCGGGTGTGGGGGCATTTATGCCCCCCACCCCCCCACCCCCCCCCGCCGCTCCCTCCCCCAGGGACTCCGAGGCTTGGTGAGTGTTCAAAATTGTGTTCATAATTTTTGAGGAAGGAGGAAGTGTGGTGTGCATGTTAAGTGTAGTGAAGTAGATAGGAGGAGGAGATGTTTGTGAGAGATGGCTGGATTACTCTCAGTGTAAGTGAGGCACAAAGGGAATCAGTAAGAGAGGCCAAGCAAATGAAACAGGAGTTCCGGCGACTCCTTATCAAATGCCTAAAATCTCTCCTGGGTTGAGTTCTGTTCTATTGGTGCCTACAATCTTTCCCCATTCCCCCTATTAGTCGCCTTGTACGACACGCAGTAGGATGCGTGAAGCATATGCGTGTGTGTGTGTGTGTGTGTGTGTTAGGAAGCGAGAAACTGTACACAATACATTGTTCTCATTAACCCCAAACAAATATGTTGACATTTTAATTTCAATCTAGCTAGCTGTACTCGATTTTACTTTTGCTGGTAAACCTACTATGACTGAAAAGATAAAAATGTGTCACAACTAACTGTGACTCCTATCAATTATACCTAAACTAAAACATAATATGTAAAGTTAATATATATATATATATATATATATATATATATATATATATATATATATATATAATAGAATCCCGTTGTTTCATCAACTCCTGGCGGCCTGAAGATTGCATGCTTGCAAAATTCGGACACTCATGATACGATTAGTTAGCTGCTGAAGTCTTTCCATGGCCATGAAATATTATTAGAGTAAACGCAGGAGAAATTCTTGCAGACTCGACATTTAAGACACATTGTAAATGATAGTTTTATGAATGCAATTTAAATGTGTTTTCTAAATTAGTAAGCATTGCAGGACACCAATGTTTTGTTTTGTTATTATGATTAACGTGTGATCTGATTGAGCATGAAAAACGCTGTTTGTATTGCAGTTGAGATTGGTTGGTTAATGTTTATATAACATATTTTGAATCATAATAGCTAGAAATGTGATGTGCTGCACCATCTTGGAATGTGGAATCGTTCATATTGTATATAAGATCTGAACTTATAATTATATACTGTATATATATACAGGGTGTCCCGTGAGTTTTGTCAAATACTTCCACATGTATTCATTACTCTAATTGATTTCATTAGTTAGGTTTACTTTTAAATTCAATGGTGAGTTGGTGAACAAAAATATGAATTTATCCAGGTTCAGGAGTAATTTATAGCGAGGCCTTCCTTTGTGGTTAAGTGCCCCATTAATTTCTCCTTCCATTCGTCTAAACATCAGGCTAACCTAGTGCAGGTGGGAGTATGTACATGTTTAGATTATTATGCAGTATTCGAGAATGCATAATATATCGTAGGCTTCTGCGAAAACCTTTATCTGTATTGATAGCGTAATGCTTAGTGTGCAGAATTTCAGTGTGAGTATCCTAGGTCCGAGCCCTTGGAGTACCACATGTATTCATTACGTTCAATGATTTCCTTAGTTAGGTTTATTTGTATATGAATTGGTGAGTTGGTGAAAACAAGTATGAATTTATCCAGGTTCGGGATAAATTTATAGCGAGGCCTTCTTTTGTGGTTAAGTGCCCCGTTAATTACCCCTTCCGTTTGTCTAAACCATAGGTTACCATAGTGCAGGTGAGAGTATGTACATGCTTAGATTAATATGCAGTATTCGAGAATGAATGCATAATATATCGTAGGCTTGTGCATAAAGCTTTATCTATCATGATAGCGTAATGCTTAGTCTGCGGAATTTTGATGTGAGTATCTTATGTTCGAGTCCTTGGAGTACCACATGTATTCATTAATGTCATTTATTTAATTAGTTAGTGTTATTTGTAAATTAATTGGTGAGTTGGTGAAAACAAATATGAAAATATACACATAGGCTTTTGAGGGCATTGTTTTACAGTTATGGTCCCTCAAAGCCGGCTTTTTGGCGTTTTTTTGTAATTTTTAACCCTGTTTTCTTCAATAGGATGAGGATAGGAAAATTAACTAAGACGTGTATTATGAAGCATGGTATCAATACTTTAAACTGACTCCAAACACCAATATATCGTTCTTCATATTCCCTTATCATTGCGTTGAATATTACAAGAAACCAATGAAACTTAGTTTTAAACTCATCCTCACTTCTCTGTACTTCATCTGCCCATGGCAATGCGGTGAATATACAATGTTATGTTTTATTTGTTATATTTAACTCATCTTCACAAGAAAAAGCTACAGAGTATTTGTTGGTGTCTCTATGAATAAATGATACGATTCATCATTGTATGCTACATATTTTCTTATGTATACTATTTCATCAAATGAAAAGCTGCTTTAAGAATGACGAAAACACACACAAAATTTCGACTTTAATGGACCACAGTAGCAAAAAAAGCCATCAAAGGCCTATGTGTATAGAACATGTTTTACTCAGGATGACTTAATCTTTCATTTCTGGAAGTATTTAATAACACTTGCAAATCATCGTTCACTATATATAATACACTTTATGTTTAATATTGTATGAGAGAGCATGTACAGTCATGACCAACATTTTTTGTTCTTAATTATTGAGCATAAGAAGGAAAGAACATATAGCAAATGAAAAGAGCCTTTTTATTAATATAAATTAACTTTTGTTAAGATTTTCTTCAAGTAAATGTAAATAGAGATAAGATTTTGTATGTGAGGCACAGCTAATAACCTAAACTATGCGGTAACAACAATATCAGGGTGGTTGGAGTTTTGCAAAATAAACACCAAATTATAAAAAGATGCGATGCAGTAACTGTTGCCGACAGTTACAAAAAACTATCGCGAAGCAAAGAATACAAAAGATAAACATCAGTTGTGTTGTTGCTTGTTTTCGGCTCGCCTTTGTATACAAGAATGAGTATACTGTATCTATTGGCGTATATTTTTCATAAACTCTTAGGAAGGTAATACGCTATTCTTCCGGCTTACCTTTTCAAGCGTGGAACCAATTGGAGTACACAGCTTTTATATATGGAATGATTTGTATATACTTAATGGATGAGGTGAGGTGGCGGAAAGGAAGGAAGAATATTTCCTCCCATCCTCCCGGTACTTATCTATCGTGCTTGCAAGCCGTCATGCTCACTCCAGAGAACCTTGGCTAACCTCCCTCGAATACGTATATAGATTATGGGATATATCTGGGAATCAGGAATGGTCCCAGAGCCCTGCCACCACCTTCATGGTAATTTAGGTGTGTGTGTGTGTGTGTTTGGTGTGTGGTGTGTGAGTGTAATAGGATGTTTGGTATCGAAGGTTTGCCATGTAAACCTATTCCTAATCATATTTTCAGCCACCAAGGCCTGTTTGGCCGGTTTTTGTACATATATAAAAATCCCCCTTCCTGAAGGCAGATCGCAGCCCCCCTACAAAACCTTCCTGCAGGAATGTCGTATAGCAGCCGGGTTAAGATAACCTATATATTCAAGACTTCTGAGTAATCTGTACATTATTCCCGTTCCATTTTCACAGGATTTTGAATAACAACATTTTTAATTAGAAGTCCGCTTTTATCCAGTTGTTTTACTTCACATACTCAGACATGAAATCCCTGAGAATATGACATCCATATTACAATAACAAACGATTTCCATTGCTCAAGTAAAATTTATATCTGGTGCAATTTCTTATTCTCATATTTAAAACATAATTGCAATTCTGTGATTTGGTTTTCAAAGCACGAATTTCTGAGATAGGTAAACCACTAAATAATGTAAACCTAGAAGTCCGTACCCTCACAGTGTTAAGATATTCAGTTCACACAGGAGTAGCAGAGGATATTTTTTTTATATTTGCTTCAAGAGGGAAATCTATAACGCGTTTGTATGTCAATCAAAATGGTCGTCATCATTACCTTCATTAACCTGCAGTGTACAGTATGATAACGTCTTCAACTTTAAACTCAAGTCGACAATGACAAGATGAGTGATTTTACTCGGCTGAAAAATACTCATCTGTCTCTCTCATTGTCTGTCTGTCTGTCAGTCTCTCTCTCTCTCTCTTTTGTTCTCTCTCTCTCTCTCTCTCTCTCTCTCTTTTGTTTTCTCTCTCTCTCTCTCCTATTGCATTCCAATTCTTCATAAGGTCTTCTCTTCATTGCTCTTTTTTATATGTTATCCCCCGAACTTATTTAATATACCTTTTTCATTTCTCCTAAACTTTTCCATAACGCCACTTGTGCTCAGATCTTATAACACTTTCCTTCATCCAAATTTCTTCTCTCACCCTTTTGGTCTTTTTAGTGCTCTAACATTAGTGTGTACATGTTTACTTTCCTTACTTCTTGTATGTTTAAAAATGTATATATTTGTATTTATGCATTATTATTAACTTTTTTTAAATTTCATTGTAATAGTTCATTGTTATTATGATGTGTTGCCTAAGGACATAGTCAAGAAATGTTTTCCCTCCAGACTGTTATCCGTGACTCATCTTATTATATATCTTGTTTGCCACATTACCTCCTTCTTCCTACTTGGTTTCCATTATACTAATATATTTTACACTAATTGAAGGGGCTCAACCCTTCTTGCAGGATTCAAATGTAATAACTAACTGCTAATTAATGCTTCATATATTTCAATCATTGAAACACTATGACATTAGTGCTGCTCAGTGATATTGTCTATGATAATCTAAACTTCATATCTACCCGAAACTTTTATTCCTTTTTCCCCATATATTTAATTCCACAATTGAATTCCATCATGTCTCCATATACAACTTTGTCACCACTATACAGTATATCCCTTTGTCACCACTATACAGTATATCCCTTTGTCACCACTATACAGTATATCCCTTTGTCACCACTATACAGTATATCCCTTTGTCACCACTATACAGTATATCCCTTTGTCACCACTATACAGTATATCCCTTTGTCACCACTATACAGTATATCCCTTTGTCACCACTATACAGTATATCCCTTTGTCACCACTATACAGTATATCCCTTTGTCACCACTATACAGTATATCCCTTTGTCACCACTATACAGTATATCCCTTTGTCACCACTATACAGTATATCCCTTTGTCACCACTATACAGTATATCCCTTTGTCACCACTATACAGTATATCCCTTTGTCACCACTATACAGTATATCCCTTTGTCACCACTATACAGTATATCCCTTTGTCACCACTATACAGTATATCCCTTTGTCACCACTATACAGTATATCCCTTTGTCACCACTATACAGTATATCCCTTTGTCACCACTATACAGTATATCCCTTTTCCTTCTATCTCTATTCCCCATTTTAACTCCACCACATATCTTCCTATCTCCTCCATATATTCCTTCCCTACGATTTTCCCTTCACTCTTATCTTTACTACAGTATATCTTTCTTCTCCTTCTCCATTAATCTCTTTTATCCCTCCTCATCTCTCCATCTCATCTATATCTTTCTTACCTCTCAATTTCCTCTTTATCTTGTCTCCACTATCTCTATTACTCGCTTTTATCCCTCCACATCTGTCTTCCTATTTCATAATTTTCGTTCTCCTATCTCTATTCTCCATTTATCTTCCGTCTCCTTTATCTCTAATATTTAGAGAATATCTTTAATATTTTAACCTCGTATGCATCAAAGAAAATGTATTACCTGGCTTTACTAACATATATATATATATATAATATATACATATACAAGGAATGTTGTTAAGCAGTTATTAATTTAATTTGTAATGCCCAAAACATATTCAACACAAAGATAAGAGATAGGCTAACAATGTAATAATGGTTTACAGGCATACTATTATTACTTTAATAAAAATGAATAAGTTCTTCCTAAGAAACAATTACACAATGTTGTCTAGTAGGCCTATTGTTCTAAATAATTACGGACTATTCTTCCTAATCTTCGGTTGTCTCAGATGTGTTATATAGTTCCCTTTCCAATTCTGATTAATTCCTTACTCCCTTTATTAATTTATTTAATATATGTATGAAACAATGTGACTATCTAAGAGATTATTTGGATTTTTAATAATTCCCTGAACTTTCTCCCAATTGTTGTTGCATCTCGGTTGAATTAATTTAATAATATAGTATTTTTGTTGAAATCGTAAAATTATCGTACAAAACGTACGATAATGAGAAACACTATCGTACATCGTACCAAGGGTAAAATTCTCGTACATGTACGATAATTATTGTACGTATGGTAACACGAATCAGAATCAGACACTAATTAACAGTTAAAATTGACAGATAATAATAATAATAATAATAATAATAATAATAATCATTTGACCCCGTAATAGTCCCGCCTGGCTGGCAGGTCTTCTACTCTACTTTTCACTTCTCCACTTGTTCTTCCTCTGTCCAATTGCTCTTCTTTCCTACATTACTCCAGCCATCTGGTCTGGGAGGCATGGTGAAAGAGTTACCAACTACACTTATATGATATAACACTATTACATAAATATCTCGAAGAAATAGCAGCTATGCATGATTGTTTTCATAAGTAACTACACTTGTTATCCTGTTATTCCGCAGATTACAGATCACTAGGCCCACCAGCCTTCCCTAACAAGATACTGTACTTTACTAAGTGTGTCATAAATTCGAAACAATTACATCATAGGTTTTGCAACACTTGAGAGAATTTAAATATATCGACTTCATCAAACAAAAATATCAAGTTTTGAATAACCTATTATATAATTCATAAATCCGACAATTCATGTTCTTGGTTCTTGGTGGCTTTTAAGGGCGATCAGACGAAGATCTTTCGTCCGTTAATTGCCCTGTCTCTTGTGTTGCAGTGTAGTCCTCACATGCAATGCACTAGGCCAGTCGATTCCAGATAGGCGCAGACCAGCCGGACGGCCCGTACCCTTACTCCTTCAGTTAGGTCTCTCCCTCCAAAGATGGTCGGAAGCATTAAATCACGTATCCCCAGTCGACGTAGGCTTTCCTGGAGGAGCAGGCGGTGGGAGTAACAGCGCGGGCAGTGGGCGAAAACATGGATGATCGTCTCAGGCCGATTACACCATCTGCAATTAGGATTGCCGACTAGGCCCAGACGGTGGAGATGGGCAGATAGAGCTGTGTGGCTAATGCGGATTCTCGTGAGAGCGACATCATATGGGCGAAGGGGGTGTCGGGCCCAATGCTGAGTCGCTGAGTCCTCCCGATAAGTTCCAAGTGTCGTCACCTGTAATGCAAGGTCGAGTTCTTCATCCCACAAGCGGCGGCAGGCGATGCGGACTGTAGATGCGTGGGTGCGTAAGTCTTCCTGGAGGGGCTCTACGACGGCTGAGGAGTGCGCCATTGAGGCTGCTTGGTCCGCCGCTGCATTACCACTGATCCCGGTATGTGAAGGCACCCGCTGCAGTATCACCATCCAAGGGGGATCTAGACTACGGAATAATAGGCCTCGAATCCGAAAGACCAGGGAAGCGTAGGAGGATGGTCGAGGCGAGGTGAGGAGATGCAATGAGGACAGTGAGTCCGTGTATAGGACGACAGGTTGGGGTCGTAGGTTATTCATTACAAACACGAGAGCTTGATAGATCGCATACAATTCCGCCGCTATTATGGGGTGGTGACCAGACAGCTTCCAAGTCTGGCAGAGCGACAGATCCCGTAAAAGGCTGCTGCAGTAGCGGAGGGCGGGACTAGCGAACCATCAGTGTATATGTTAAAATATCCGTCGTATATGGTGCCACTCATTTCCGCAAAGAGGGCTTGTGCCATCACTGAGTCCCGGTCCTTCTTGAAATTGTCGGCAAATGTATGGCGTATGTGCGGAGAGAGGTCCATCCATGGAGGCACAGGCGCCATCATGAGGACAGGGGACAGTCTAGGGGCAGGTAGGTTCAGCTGCTTGTAGTGTAGTAGGCCACGGATGAGGAAGGGTTGTCGACGACGTACTGGCCAGCGAGGGGCCTCAGATGTGACCCCGGACTTGGCATGGAGTACCGCAAGTGGATGGGACACTGGGAATTGAGCCACCCTCATCATCCACTTACAGTCTAGGTAGATCCTATCCCAGGAAAGGGGCAGCAGGCCAGATTCCTTTTGGAGGGAGATAGTAGGGGAAGAGCAGAATGCACCCATTGCGATGCAAAGCGCCGTGTTGTGCACTACATCCAGCCGGCCTAGGACTGATGCCGACGCTGGTCCATAGACGGCACTGCCATACCTGATCGTACTTCTGACGAACGATTCATAGAAGTGCAGCAAATCATCCCTGGAAGATCCCCACTTAGACCCGGCTATACATTTCATCAGGTCCAGGCGCTTCAAGCAGGATGGCCGTAGACAGTCAATGTGATGTGTGGACGCCAAGTAAGGACAGGCCCGTCCAACCACAACCCAAGGAATCTGTGCCTGGTACGGTATGGCATCTGCTCTCCACCTAAGGACACACGTGGTACGCCAGGGAGTTTGGTCTTCAAAGTAAAGCACATGAGAGCACTCTTCTGGGGATTGAGACTGAGACCACAACGATTCGCCAGTCATTGAAGGAGGTAACCGCTGCCTGTAGTAAGTCTTGTGACTGAGGGAGGGTGTCAGCCCAACAGACGAGGGTGATGTCATCAGCATAGACTAGCGTGGACGTTGAGGGGGACCGAGGTAGTCATACATGAGGGCATTATATGGAAAAGCACTGAGGCCAGATCCCTGAAGGACACCACAATGAACAGGAAACTGCCGCGAGCATGCTGTCCCCTCTGAAACTGAGGGAGTCCGTCCCAGTAAGAAGCTGCAGAACCAGAAGAGCATTATTGTCCTCTCACCCCTAGTTCACCCAGCTTGTGCAGGATACCAGTATGTGAGGCAGCAACAAATGCCCCCGCTACATCAATAAATGCTGCCAGGAGGACCTTGTACCACGACCCGGCCTGAATCCCCCTAGGTCACCGGACAGTAATTTGTTTGACTCAAACCACCAAGACATCCGAGCATGGACTATCTTCTTCATGATCTTGCCAACCACAGAGAGGAGGCAGATACCCTGTCTGGATGACATGAGCGCTGGGTCTTTACCTGGTTTGGGGAACGGGAGGAGTAGAGCACGTTTCCAAGGTGCCGGAAAAATGCCGGAACTCCAGCTCAAGTTATACAATGCAAGTAAGGAGTCCTGAGCCTCTTGGGATATATGAGTGAGCATCTCGTACGCTACTTCATCTGGTCCCATCGCTTTACCCTTCGGAAGGCTGGCCAGGGCACGTTGAAATTCAGCCAGGGTCAAAGGACGAGCTAGGTCTGCAGGAGGAGGAAATTCAGTGTGGAAGGATATCGACGTTTCAAGATGGTCCTCCGCCGGTAGGGTATCAGGCTGTCCAAACTTCTCGGAAAAGAAAGTCGCCAATGACGCAGCTTGTTCTTGGGGGTCGCAGATAATACTGTTAGTGACAGATAACGGGAAGGACGTATTGACCGGCTTGCCGTTCATTTTATTCACAAATCCCCAAGCTTTCATACACGACTCCGCAAACTTCAGTCCACGCAGCCCTCTTCGCCGCCAGCAGTACCCTGGTGCAAACTGCACCCGCCTTCCGGAAGGCCCGCTTCAACTCATTACCAGAGCACTTACTCCATTCCCTCCAAGCACGCCTATGATCAATCACCACCGCTGCACACTCCGGGATCCACCAGGGCACCAATGGGCGGGAGGAATTGAATTTATTGATAAAAATCTTGGCACCGCAACAACAAGGTCATATGGCGCCGAACAAGATAACATATTTGCAGAAAAACTAAAATTGTAAAAACAACATGTGAAAATTAGAAATCAATGCAATCATAAAAACTGAAAGAGGCCAGCCTTTTTCAAAAATAAAAACACATCATCTCCAGGGGAACCAGCCTCCCCTCCAAGCACCGAAGAGAGACTGTTAGTACTATCTGCCTTCCGGTGCCGCAAAAGCAACCTCCGGCGTAATTTGACCAAACTGAGACACTCAACCAGCAAGTGCCTGACAGTAAGGGGAACTAGACAGTCATCGCAGAATGGCGGTACACCTCCACACATAAGGAACTCGTGTGTTAGTCTGGTATGTCCTATGCGGAGGCGAGCTGAAGCAGTTTCCAATATGCGAGGAATGGTACGGCAAGTTCTTGGCGAGACTAATTTGGTAACTTCCCTGAGCTTATTAACAGTAACACAATCCCACCGTGCCTGCCAACAAGCACGAACAGCAAACATGAGAGGAGTACGCAGTTCAGAAGCAGGCAGAGGGTAATTTACATTAGAAGGTCTCAAAGCTGCAGCTTTTGCCAAAGCATCCACCCTTTCATTACCTTTGACACCAACATGTGAAGGGACCCAACAAAAATCCACTCTTTTCCCTCGACGATGAATGAGAAACAGCCACTCTATATATCTATCTATTGCCTGACGCCGTGATCCCCGAAGGGGTGGCCACGAACGAACCGCCCCATGCACCTCTGTCCCCAGTCAGTCGACGCTCCTCCCCCCAACCAGCACCGCCTTCGTTCATATACTTCCTCACTTCATCCTTCCACCTCTCTTTCGGTCTACCTCTCCCTCTCTGTCCCTCCACCTCGCTCTCGTACACCTTCTTAGTCATTCTCTCGCTTTCCATACGTTCCATATGGCCGAACCATCTCAAGTTATTCCTTTTCACACTTTCCAGCACATCTACCTCCACACCACACCTCCTTCTTACTTCCTCATTAGTCTGTCTATCCCTCCATGTAATTCCGCACGCACTTCTTATGTAATTCAATTCCACTGCACTCATTCTTGGTCTGAGTCTCTCAACCAACGTCCATGCTTCGCTTCCGTAAGTCAGTGTCGGGATTACCACACTGTCATGCAAGGACTTCTTCACTTCCATACTGACCACCCTATTTCTTGTTACTGCTTTCAGCGTTCCTACAACCCTCTTCCCCTGTTGTACCCTCTCCTGCACTTCTTCATCCATAGTGCCATCTTTACTCAACACACTGCCTAGATACTTAAAAGAGTTGACGATCTCCATAGCCTGACCGTTCAGCTTCACCTCACACTCTGTGACTTCACCCCTTTCGAAGACCATAGCCTTGCTCTTCCCCGCATTTACCTTCAAATTCCGTTTTTCGCACACTGTTCCAAACTCATTTACCAGACCCTGCAACTCCCATTCATTATCACTCATCAGAACTGTATCATCCACAAACAGCAGGATAGGTAACTTCCACTCAATTCCCTCCCTTTTCAGCGATACACCAATATCCACTGATCTTGATAGTATTTCTTTCATAACTCCATCCATATATACAGTAAATAACCACAGGGACATCACACACCCCTGTTTCAAATCAACATTCAGGTCACTCTAAAGCCACTCTAAAGCCACTCTAAAATTGCTAAAACTATAGGATGGGAAGAATTAAATTATTCCAGAGCCATGAGAGCCCCTTGAGAATCACTAACAATAGTAAAATTATTGTTGTGGTGAGCAAACACTAATTTCAGAGCCAAAATGATAGCAGACAATTCCGCAGTAAAAACTGAGGCAGCTAAAGGAAGACTACCTCCATGGCTGAAGTCAGGAAACACAACCCCAAAACCAACACCGGAGGCAGATTTAGAGCCATCAGTATACACAGGCACACGGGTGGGTGCCCAACCCCGAAAGGGGTTGAAACAGGGGAGCTATCCCCCCGCCAAAGGCGGTTTTCTATGGCCTTTCCTAGATGATGCTGAGAGGATTGGGTTCTAGTCATGTGGTGATGGGCTGGTCTATCAGAGTGAACACTGAGCGATCTCTGCCATACCCATAGCTTAGTCTGACTGTTTCTTTTACTTATATATTTTCTAGATCTCAAGTCTCAAGTCTTTTCTGTGGATTGACCTCCCAATCTACCAAGATTGGAAGCCAAAGCGTCACATTTTTCCTTTGCCCCTCAACTTTCTCTTCATAATTGCTGAGGGGCACAGGGCCCTGGGTGGGTCTATGGTTTCCCGGGCGTTTTCGCACCCTCCTCAGCTCCCCGCCATGGAGTGGCTTCGGTCACCCAGGCTTTATTGTGGTCGGCAGGGAGGGTTCTGTGGGGGCGCTCGGTAATGGCCTTGGCCTTGCTCGGGGCCTTGGGGACGTTCGGCCAGGCAGCTTGGGGAACAACAACAACAACAGGCAGAGAACTATTATGACTAGAAGAATGTTCCAAAAACAAACGAAGAAGAGACTGAGGAGTGACCAAATCCTTTGAGCCTGTAAAAAACTTGTAGAATGATGGTTCAGGCAGGACCCAGGGGGCAACTCACAGGAACCGTCGACAGATTAAGCTCCTTCATAACTTCACAAACTCTATAGCCAAAATGATGAGGCATTCGAGGATGTTGACCATATGAAACAAAAAATTGACCCGAGACACGGGTACAAACAAGAGAGTCAGGAAGGCGCCGAATCCGAAACCAACAACGTACAACCACAGATTGACGCAGTAAATCTAAAGGAGGTACACCAGCCTCCACCAGCAAGCTGGGAATTGGAGACGACCGAAAAGCTCCAGTTGCAAGACGGAGACCAGCATGATGAACAGCATCAAGGCCCGAATTCAGAACAACGGTTTAAACCTCGGATTTCGGAGCAGGTTTAACCCTTTCCCTGCGGGTGACGTTCTGGAACGTCCTGGCAATTTGCAGCAATTTCCAGGCTTTAAAAGCCTGTAAAAAATGTAAAAATCGAGTGTCGGTGGGCGGGAGCGTGAGGGGCCCACCTCCGACTCTCAGAGCAGCCAGCGGCCCACTGAGGTAGACTGTGTCTCGCGCGGGTCTCTCACTGCCTCTCACAACAGTGTTGCCAAGCGAGCGAGTGTTAACAAATTGCGGGTTTCCCGCGTTTCTATGGCACCGCTGCGGGTGAACCAGGCCACATACGAGGCCCGTTCTGGTCTCATTTTGAAGCTATTTTCGCCTAGTTTTCGGCAGAATACAGTTCATTTAATGCAGACGCTTGATTAATCATTCAGGAGTGCCTGAATATGCCCTAAATAGCCCAAAACACTCCGCAGAGAAAGTGTTAAACCTGGGGTTGAGATTACTCGATCCTGGATCGAAAACAAAGGTTTATCCGTATTCAGAACACAGGCTTAAGATCGAGATCGAGTAATCCACGGCTTAAAACTCTGTTCAAGTCGAAGGTTTGCAACAGCCAATCACAGTGCCGTAAGGAATGCAGTCAGCCAAAAAGAACACGAACGAGCCATTGTATCTATATAATGTCCTTATTTTTGTCTTTTGCTTTCGCTTAAGTGAATTCTAGTTTGTAATTACCAATTCACACATTAAATTATATAATATACTAAGCTGTGTTACCAAGAGAGTACACATTAAACAAATATGTATATAGTATTAGAGATGATCCGGTACCGGGTAGCCTATACTGTAGGAGTAGCCTACTACTGACATGACACTACTTCCCTCCTATTTGTTTCAGTTACTTCAAGCTTCTGAGAGTTTCGAAAATTTAAAAATGTATCTGAGCATATAGATAATGGCATATATCGGACATATTTAATTTACGAGTATATATGACTGTATAGTGTGTGTACGTCATGAAAGATAGGCCTACTGTTGGATATCAACAGTAGCCTATTCGGAGGAAAAATACAAACAATCTAGCTTTGCCAAACTCCATTAGTAGGCCTACTGCGATAAACTGCAACCTGTTATTTTTGTTTTGTAACCAATTACAGTATCAACAAATAAATGTTCCTTGATTTCTACATGTACGGATATCAACTGCTCTATTTATCCAAACCAATTGCATGGCAACCATAGGCTATTTATACATTTGAAGTCACCAAGCTAATCATAAAAATAAAGCGCTCTCATTGTAGTTACAGTTCGAAATATTGATATTGGCTTATGTATTAATGCAAAACTAATGACGTGTAGTCCGTGGTTCGACTTACAATCTATCAATTAATACATTTAAGAGTGATAATGATGACTAAAACGCTAAACTATATACTGTAGGCCGCTACATTAAGTACAGTAAGTCAAGATTATTTAAGCTACTGCATCCAACGCATGCTCAACACTGTTAATAGTCCCTCAATTGGACACATGTATATAGGATAAATAGCTCAACTGAAATAATTTGTAACCATTAAGTATGTAGGCGAAAACTTTTACCAATGTGACTCGTGATTTAAACTATGCAACATTGTAACCTACTAGGCTATGGAAAAGACAACTCATACAAATGATCTCTCTTATCCTACATGTTAAATGCATTTGAAGAAATTGGTTCACTTGTGATTCCGTATTTATATAAGCTATATCTTTTAATTCGTACAAAGGATTAATAACTACATGGATAGGCTACAGTGAATAATTATATTTGCTGTGCATCATGTAATGAACTAATACTATTGGTTCTATGATAAACTAATACAATATTAACATATATAATATTTGTTCGTGGACATTTAATAATAAAATTAATTTTATTCAGCATAGAGGCATCTCAGGTTATCAACACACTTACAACTATTATCGAATAACCACACATTAGGCTACGGCGATGCTTTGTTCCCTTGGCACTTGTTATTTATTTGTTCGTAAGTTTAGAAAATTTCCAACGTAATGTAAAAACTGTTGCCGTTTTATACAATATAATAGAATCGGTTTAGTGACAGTTTGTGTTAGTTGGAAGTAATCATAAGAAATTTTAGTGGCGAGTAGGAAGCCTTCGATCGATCATCTGTCAAGCCTCCCGCTGGTTTAAACCTCGGATTGACTGCCCGAGCTGCATTCTTACACTTGTCATGCATTATTTATATAAATGCTTGCCTAGAATGACAGCAAATAGTCAGTGCCAGTCTTTATTAATTTATATTATGGATTCCTTATGGATTAGTGTAAGCTATCATAAGCAATTTGAGGTTTTTATAACTTCGATCTAACTTCAAACCTACCCTCCCGCAGGTTTAAACCTCGGATCGAGTAATCCGCGGATTGACTGGATAAGCGGCTCAGGAGTTTATTCTGAATACCGATAGTCCTGGATTGAGTTTCAATCTCGGGTTTAAACCAGCGAGGAGGTTTGAACCACTGTTCTGAATTTGAGCCCTAGAGTGTTAAGTCTGGAGTCCGTGGCAGAGGAGTAGACCTTACAGCCATACGACAGTTTGGATGTGACAAATGCCTGGAACAAATGCAGGAGTGTTCTGCGATCAGCACCCCAAGAGGTGTGTGACAGAACCCTTAACAGATTCAAAGCCTTCATACACGATGCCTTCAGAATTGTCAAGTGCAGAACCCAAGTCAAACGGCAATCAAACGTGAGACCCAAGTACTTTGTCTCTGCCACACAACCGAGTCTCCTGCCACAGAGAATTAGATCAATGTCTGGGTGAACCCCTCGAATCCTGCAAAAGTGCATAGCCACAGTCTTTGATGGGGAAAACCGAAATCAGCCCATGCAGCAATCCTGTCCAACGCAAGTTGCATAAGTCTCTCAATAGCAGACATGCGGGAACCAGAAAACCAGATAGCCAAGTCATCCACATATAGGGACGAGGATACCCCAGCAGGCACAGCGTCTAGAATGCTATTGACGGCCGCCTCAAACAAAAATGCACTTAAGACACAACCTTGAGCGACACCTTCCTCCTGGCACAGTGGCGCAGAGAGGGAAGAACCCACACGGACCCGAAACACACGATCAGTCAAGAAGTCTCTAAGCAACACCGGCAGGCGACCACGTAATCCAAAAGCATGAAGTTGCCGTAGAATTCCATGTCGCCAGGCTGTGTCATAAGCCTTCTCGAGGTCAAAAAACACAGCCACAAGATGTTGCTTAGAGGCAAAAGCTTCACAGAAGTACACCGTAGTTTGCGGAAGCCACTCTGAGAAGGGGAGAGATGGCCGCCCCTCTCCAGACACCACTCAAGTCTGACATTGATCATTTTTTCAAACAATTGGCATACACACGACGTTAAACAAATTGGGCGGTAATTAGAAACATTGCTATGATCCTTTCCAGGCTTAGCAATAGGAAGGACAATGCCCAACGTCCAGCTGGCAGGTAGAGTACCCTCACCGCAAATCCTATTAAACAAGTCTAATAAAAACACTAAGGCGGCATTCGGGAGATGACGAAGCATTGCATATGGGATGTCGTCAGGACCAGGAGCAGTGTCACCACACTCCGAGAGGGCCACACGTAGCTCATGAATGCTGAAGTCAACATTATAAGTTTCACCGCCATGAGACCGGAAATTAAGACCCTGTTTCTTTTGGCTACGTCAGGCTCTTGCACAAGGTTTGGCATCATCCCTCTGGGAGACCTTGCAAAAATTAGTAGCTAGGGCAGAGGCTACTTCACCAGGTGCAGACACCAGATTACCTTGGATCCTCAACACTGGTGGAGAGGAGGGAGAAAACTTTCCAGATATCTTGCGTATTCTCTTCCACACCATAGGCAAAGGAGTGGAAGAAGTAATCGTAGAAACATAGGACCTCCACGAGCTTCGGCGAGCATCTTTCGGAACCCATCGATAACGAGCACGCGTTTTGCGAAATTGAACTTTAAGAAAGAGAACATTCCTGTTTGCATGGTATTGACGAGATGCAGCTTTATAAACCCTCCGAGCAAAAGAGCAGGCTGAAGTCCACCACGGCACAGGTCTCCGGTAATATACACCTGAAGACTGTGGAATGGAACGATGCCCCGCTTTAATCATAGTTGTAGTAAAATAAAGTTGTGCATCATCAATAGCTAGGAAATCATGTACAGTCAAATCAAACTAACAGAGTTATTCAAAAAGAGGCCAGTCAGCCCTACCCAGACACCAGCGAGGCAAACGGGTAGTTGGAGTAAAGTGAGAGGACTGGACCAACACTGGATAATGGTCACTACCATGCAGATCATCCAAAACGTCCCAGGAAAAATCAAGCGCACAGTCAGGAGAAGTAATGGTGAGTTCAAGAAAAGAAAAAGTGCCAGTCTGAATGTGGAAATGGGTTGGTCTCCCATCGTTCAAGACAATCAAATCCAGATCACCAACCAAGGAGGCAAGAAGCTCACCCAGAGGATTGTAAACTGAATCACCCCATATTGGATGGCAACCATTAAGATCGCCAAGTAAAATAAAAGGAGTCTGAAGTTGTCGGATAAGGGTCTCTAAATCAGATCGCAATATTGGGACTGAAGGTGGGAGGTACAGGCAACAGATGGTTCAACACCGTTCAAGGTGCATCTGTACTGCTACAACCTGAAGGGGAGACTGTACAGCAAAGGAGGTGAATGGGACATCGGAACGACATAAAATGGCACACCCACCGCTATGGCCACCAGCCAGGGGAGGAGCGGAATGAAAGACTGAATAACCCTTAGGTGAAGGCAACGGTCGAAGCCCCACCATTGTCTCTTGAAGACAGACACACAATGGATTCAGATCTGAGAGAAGTAATTGTAATTCCTCCCAGTTTGCCAATACACCACGACAATTCCATTGAAGACAAATTGTTGTAGCCATAAGGTGTTACTAATTAAAAATTAAAAATATAAACGATTAAAAGCACTAATACCTATGTAGCACTTTCGCTGGGAAGGGTTTTAAAGCCCTTCTTCCCAGGGGGGGGGGGGGTTACCGGTCTAACCAATCGAGAGGATGATGATGATGATAATCTAGCGTCACGACGCTTGGAGAAATCTCTATCCACAGTCACATCCGCCCTAGCAGCAGGACACGGCCGAGGCACATAGACCCTCCTTTGAGACACACCTACCTTGTCTGCAGCCCTCAACGAGTGATCAGGTGCCACGACAGGGTCACCCGGACCATGAACGTCCCCAATCAAATCAACCGGAGGCTAGTTGCAGGAGGCTGGGTCAGAGGGAGCTGGTGAGCAAGCCGAGTGTGCGTCCGAAGACGCATCCCCTGTCACAATTGAGCTAGGTGTAGGAACTGGAACCCCAGAAAGGCTGTCCTTAGCAGCCACCAACGTTGATGCCAAATCATCTCGAGACTCCGAGGGAGGGGCACTCCCAGAGCCCCCGTGAGGCACGCTTGTTTGAACCTTAGAAGGAGGGGTCTCCTCCAAAGATTCTACACTCCTCGCCCGCTTGAGGTTGGCAATCTCAACCTCCATCTCTACGCCAGTACTTGCTGATTTGGAATTACGACCTGTCACAGAGCTTGTCACAGCAGGAGGTCGCACAATGACAGACGGACCATCAGCCTCGGGTACAGGTAGCGAGGGAGGTTCCACAGGATTCTCAGACTTCCCACGAGGAGGACCAGGAGGACGCTTGGTAACGGAGGAGACTCGCGAAGGAAGGCCCGTTCCTGGAGCCAAAGACTTGAGATGGCTCACATAAGGAACATTATGCATAGGTGCAGCAGGCTTGGACTTTGTGAGGAGAGATGCGAATGAAACACCAGGTCGAATAAACATAGATAACACACGATCTTTAGCTTCAGCAAAGCTCAGTTTTCTTTCGCACGTAGAGACAATACCTCCTGTTCAAATCTGTATCGATCACAAGACTTGGATGAAGCAGTGTGTCCACCACCACAATTCACACAGGATACTGGACCCGGGCAGTCCATACCCTCATGTACCGAACCCCCACAAGAGACGCACACAGACTATGCGGGAGGAATGGGCTGTCCCAGTCTTCTTGAAAGCTTTCTCCGCAGCCTCGACCAGACTTTATGAAACGGCCACTTCCATCAGACCCAGGGAATCTGCAGCCGAGGCATCATATTGGGTCAGGTTTACAGCATACTCCCTCCATCCATCGTCCTTGAAAGTCCAGCGAGGACGGGCCTTAATTGTGTCCTTAATCGCCATGCCCCGAACAGTCATCACTACTAGGAGGTGGTCACTGCCCATATAGGGCCCTATTCGAAAATCCGCTCCCAGAAAAATGCCTTCTCCAAGACACAGATCCAAGGTAGAGGGAGCAGCATTGCGGGGGTCGATACGAGTGGGAAGGCCAGGGGTCGTGAGGAGACTGTGGGTATGATCGTCCAACAGAGCACTGAAGAGGGAAGTGCCGGACTGGTTAGCGGAGGCACGGCCGACAGCTGGATCCCAATACTCATGACGAGCGTTGAAGTCGCCCATCACAATATGGGGTGAGGGCAGCTGGCTGAAATAATGTTTGAATTCACTCGTTGTAACATGTCGACAAGGATTATTGCGTAAGAGCACCGAGGCCCAACCATTTTCAATGGCGATGGGCACAGCGATGACCTCAATGTCGTCGCAGGGATATTTCTTTGCTGGGAACTTTGTCAGAGACAGAGAGAACTAAACACCCACCTCTAGTACCCCTGTCTGCCCGGTACATAGTAAAACCAGGGAATCGTAGTTTTAATTTAGGCATCATCCAGGATTCACATATCCCAACAATAAAAGGCGATTCTCTCTCAATCAAATGTCGTACATCGTGAGTCTTGCGGCATAATGAGCGAGCATTCCATAAAATCAGCCTCTTATCAGTAGTTGGCGCCATTACGGCGACATAAGGAGCGAGAACAGTCTGTGCATTATTTGAAAACAAATTTCTTTAAAAGAGAGCCCCTTCTGTATTTGATCCCACAATTCTGAGAGAATCAAGCCAAATGAATCTTGAGCAGGCAGCAGCGGTGAGGTGTCAGAGGAATGTGATGATGATGAGAGTCCCTCAGGAGAGATACCCTAATTGTAGGCTGGAGATGGACGTGCGTCAGGCTCACGGCGCGGGACTCTGGGCTTACTTGGTCGATAGGGAGGAGCAGTCTCTAGGGAACCTTTGTCGCGGCTCTCGGGTACTCCACGAGATCCACGTGGAACATCACGATGAGGGGCATCAGTTGGGATGCGTAGACGATAAGACATGGCTGGACGATGAATTATCACACTCGCTGAAGAAGTCGGCAGTCGAGACACGCCCAACTCACGTCGGATATCAGGGGCATCGTCAGCGTCAGCATCAGCATCCTGTGATGGTAACATATCATTCATTTGATCTGGAAGGGCTGCGAAGCTATTCGGGGAGGCTACAGAGGCATATGACAGATCACTCCTCACCGCCCGAGAGGACCGACGGGGAGTGGAGGGGCCCGATCGTAACGCTGTGGCTGCAGGTGATGGGCCGGAATGCTTGCGAGGGTTAAGAGAGCGAAGGAACTGGTTGTGCGCTACTAGGGTCACTTCCCCCTCCCGATATTACTCATATTTCTTCAATGCCTGATGATAGACCGAGCAGGAAGTCGCTGTCACCTTACTACTACCATTGCAGAAAAAACACTTAGGCGCATTCGAACAGGTCCCCTCACCTGACCGTTTCGGATGAAAACGACTACAGGTCTCACAGCGCACCATATTTCTGCAGGATAAGGAGCTGTGACCAAACAGATGGTATTTATTGCTTTTCAACATGCGAAAGTGGTACGGCTCGACCGGGTAGCAAACATGACCCAGTAGAAGCTTCTTCGGCAATGACCCCTTAAACCTCAGACGGACAACATTAGAGGCCGACTGGGAACCGTCGTCGTTTCGTCACATAAGCCTAGTCGCCTCCTCCAACGACATCGGGTCACCTCCTAAAGCCCTTGAACCATGCAATATGTCCACATCAGAATCCGCCCTATGTACAGGACCGATCTTCCCCCAGGAATATGCTGGATCCTCAGGTGAGATAGACATCCGGCATCGTACGGTTCAATCCCCGAATTTAAATTTATTTCCGGGACACACTAATTGACGTGCAATGGAGATACAGATGGCAGTACAACGTCCTAATACTCGTGTATCACCTGCCAGAATATATTTGGCAAAGACTGAATCATTGATGGCACGTGTTATCTTTGAAGGTGCATTAAAAACAGGCTCAACAGACATTGGATCAGGAGTAATTATGTACGTTACCAGCGAGGGGTCATCAACCAATACTTCATCTGGGCAAATGATCTCTAAGGGCTGTGTGGAACTGCTCTCTGACCGTGCTAGCTTCTGTGCATCCCCAGTATACAGGCTATCACCACCATCTTGAAGATCCTGGGTCTCTCTTCCACGTTTGGATCCCTGGGAAGGTTGGGATTCTATATTTTCTGTAACACCAGTGGGGGGATCAGCCCCCTTCACCAAGGGTGGCTCCACCATTTCAGTGGTGGCGCCAACAGGCCCAACACATAACACTTCACAAGTTCACAAACCACCGTTCGCCCCACAGTGCTAGCAACCCCTAGCCAAGTCACCAGCTTGCCAGGGGGATACACTAGGCAGCAACACCACCAAAACCGGTAGAGGAACCACTCCAGATGTTGCACTACACCGCACTGTCCACAGCCCCACACTGAGTCCGGCTAGGCTACCGGTATTCCGGTAATCGGTCGACCATACAAGTACACCTAGGTCCACACCAATCCAAGTCCATTATCTAAGCAAACTTAGTCCAGAACCGCATTTCAATACTCCACTGAGCTTACACCCCTGGCCAAGCCCTAAACTCGCCAGAGGGATACACAGGGCAGAGGGAAAAGCACGTCACAAAGCAAATAAACACATCCGTTGTACCGTGGTTCGAGCGGCTCTTCACATACATTACGAAAAAGGCTCTGTCAAACGAACTAGTACACCTCTGCCATATTGTCAACAAACCTCACAAACCAATTCATGTTAATATAAAACCAAACCAAATAATGTGGTAATAGTTTTCTATGCATTTTTTTTTTTTTTTTTTTTTGTAATTGCTTATTCTTTCTGCTAATTCCGAGAGCATATTTTTGGGCCTATATCACCACGGTGTAGGCTTTATTTGAAAAAAAGGTGGGCCACATTTCTAAACGGCTACAACTAGAATGTTCATAGTCAAAACAGCCCTTCACGATTATGGTCACACTCACCTAACATTTACAATCATAAATTTACCTAAACTAACAGAATATAACCAATCCTAAAACATCAGCCAAAGCAAGCTTAACCTCAGTAATTAATTAAACATACACGAGGCAACTTAACATTGTGGTCTTCTTTAGCTTTGGTTTCTTTTGGTAGCACTTTATGTGGCCATTTTATGAGTTTCCATTTTTACCTGCTTCCATTTATATGCCTGGTGTTAGCCACAGTGGCAGAACAATGGTGTTGTAATACTGTAATTACCGTGCATATAACCATTACATACATTGTGGCATTAATTGCGATTCATGCAAATGACCACTTCTGAATATTAGGCCAGGGGCAGTGGAAGTGTTTACACAAAATAGTAATAATATGTGAAGAGCTACGTTAAAATTATTCATTATCAACTACGGTTTCTTCGTAATTTCACCAACAGAATATTGTTTCGGAACGTGATCAAAGACTTAATATTCAACGTATGTTCAGATAATAAGAGGAATTAATCAAATACATGGATGGATATAGTTCTGCATGGGAGCACATCATCAAACGTCATTACTTTCGTAATTAAAAGAAAACAAAAATCCGAGAAGAGCACATATAACACACTAAAAGAAAGAAACGAACACAGATTAAATCAATACACAAAAATGGGAGGGAAAAACCTTTAAAAAGATGACAGGAAGCCAAATACTAAACGAAATAAGAAACATAAATACAGTAGTCACACGATGGAAGCAAAGCTAGCCTCGTTAAGAAACGTCAAGGTACAGTCACTCATAACAATTTGTGGACCCCTACGTGAGAGCGTTGATTAAAATGTATTTTGTTTTACTAGGTACCCTGGACACCCTTGGGGCTCAATGCAGGATGAGTGGGGAGGGAGGGAAGGGAGGGTGTGTGTGTGTGTGGTGGGACAGTGGAGGAAACTTTCAACACCTCATTCCTATTACACGTTACATTTTCAGCTCCACCACCAGCTCTAGGTGGCTAGCTAGCCTTAGCTCAAGCGCGAGCTCTCTCTCTCTCTCTCTCATTTCATCCTTTATCCTTCAAGATTTCTATCTTTCCTTGATTTAATAAATTGTCTTGACTGTTTTCATTCTTCCTTATTTTACTGTCTTAATATATTGCAACATTTCATTATCTCGTACTCTATTTTTCCACTATTTGTTTTCTTTTATGAGGCTATTACCCTTATTTAAGTTTTTAATATGTTGTTGTTGTAGTTGTTGTTATTAAAGGGCCTTCGGGTGGATGCCACCTGCTTGGCCCTAGAAGACTAACCGTCAGTGGGACCTTTAACTATGTCGGCAACATGTGTCGCCAAGAGGAAGACACATAAGGCACGAGAGAGCAGAGAACACACATCCGCATCCTGGACACCGCGGCCCAACAATAGCCCTAAGCTGAACCCCTGAGACGACAAACGGCGAACCGAGTCCCTAAGTTTGACCCTGTGACTATAGAACCGCGGACACTCCTCCACCAGATGCTCAGGGGTTTCGGGCTGTCCACACCAGCGATTGTCCGGGCACTGTGTCATGCGGAGTCGGAACAGGTGTGCTGACAGCGCAGTGTGTCCAATACGCAGCCTGGCCAGCGAGACATCGAGTTTCCGCAGGGGGTGTCGACTCCAAGGCTGGGGGCACGAATCCCATCTGTATCTCCCCATGGTTTTTTAATATGTTTTCCCCCTTTATCTTCGCTGTTTATTTTTATATATACAAACATTTGTTTATTGACCGTATTTATTTAGCTATACCAGGCGTGATAAGGAAACTAAACTTTTTGCTATTTATATTTCCCTTCTCCTTAATTTAAATAGAAAAAGGTTTAACTTCCTTTTTCACGCCGTGGTGTAGTGGATTAAAGCTTGGACACTCGTCCTGAATGTCTGAGGTTCGAGTCCGGCTGGGTGTATATAACATTTGTGGTGGTGTAATGGTTAAGGTGGCAAAAATCTGTGTGTGATAACCCAGGTTCGAATCCCGGTGGATCACATATACAGTATATATACTTTAATTGATTTCATTGGGGGTGTTTGGTGTTGTGGTGAAATTAATAATATATACTGTATAAATTATAGATTAAGTAGTTCATGTATTTTTTGAGCTATACTTGATATATAATTATATATATATATATATTCTGCTTCCACACTCTCATTTCATTTTATTGTTAACTTTTCTCAGTTCCTATAAGTTTGCCTTCTATTTTGTTTCTGGGTAGGTGAGGAGCAGGGCGGGTATAGGAAGGGAAGAGGATGTGTAGACCAGATTCTTGCCTTGAAATGTGTTGTGGAGAAATATCTGGAGAAGGGACAAAAGTTGTATGCTGCCTTTATGGACTTGGAGAAGGCCTACAACTGAGTTGATAGAGAATCTCTGTGGAAAGTAGGCTATTGAGAATATACAGAGTAGCTGACAAGTTGCTGAAAGCAGTGAAGAGCATGTATGAGGGTGCAAAGGCAGCAGTATGTGTGGGGAACGAACAAAGCTAGTTCTTTGATCTCACTGTTGGGTTAACCTTTAAACGACGAAGCTATGTTATTTGAAAGTGCCCACCAGGCGAACGTATTGAGGCTCATTCCCGACGAAAATTGTCATTATCCGATAAATATTGTTATTACTTATTCATATGCGCCTATTTTACGTTTAACACCTTACGAGCGGCCTATGCAGTTTATTTATGTGTACCGCACAGCGGGGTGTTTTTAGCCAAAATAGGGCTGTTTACGTGATCATTTTCATGCCTAAATAAGACCCAGAACGTAAAACAAGTACCTATCCCTGAAAGGGCATAAACAGAGCTTTCGAATGACACCATAACGATCCTTGTATGATGGATAGTTTTCTTGCAATAACCGTGCAACGCGAGTGCAAAAAGCAGGTAATTCGGTACTTTCAGTACATAATTGAGTATGTAGCGAGTGAGAGAGGGAGGAGGGAGCTGAGATTTGTGTCAGTAGGTTCGCCGCGGTGGTCTGGAGCAGTCATACGCTCGCTAGTCTCCTGCCACCACTTGTCTCTCTCTCTCAGCCACATTACGTGCTGAAATTGCCACTCGACCTATGTCGAGCGCCGCCACATAGTCCAGCTTTATTTAACTCGACTTATGTTGCTCGCCGCTAAATAAGGGTTAATATGAAGATATTAACATGTAACAGCAGTAAAACAAGTGGGAATAGTATTTGGGGAGTGAAAAAGATGAAGTATTGCCAACCTGTTCATTCATGAGAGGAGAGCCGGCGCGGGGCACACCCTTCTCCCTCTCACTTATCGATCGACACTGACGCATTGCAAGTGAAGTCTCTCTCTTGCTACGATCTCTATATGCCTCCCCTTCGACCTTGAAACTAGATGGGGGGATATTGGTGTGGAAAATAAACCGATAAACAAGGGAATAAGAGGAAAAATAGGTGATAATTGAAGGGGGGGGGGGGGGCTTGGACACATGTGGAGGAGTGATAGAAGGTATGGAGGGGAATTATCATACTTAATCACATATTCCTTTGTATTGAGTGCCACTGAGGTCTTTTAAACATTTTTTTTTTACGCCCAGTAAAACTACTTAAGATTCTCGGCGCCGTTCCCGGGTTAAAGCAACGATTTGTGATGTCCCTATGGTTGTTCAATATAATATATATATGGATGGAGTCTTGAAAGAAATACAAAGAAGAACAGTGGATGTCTGCGTACCGCTGATAATGGAAGGAATTAAGTGGAAGTTGCCTGTATTAATGTTTGCTGATGATTCAGTTCTGATGAGCGATAGTGAATGGGAATTGCAGGATCTGGCAAATATGTTTAGAACAGTGTGTGAAAAACGGAAGGTTATGGATAATGTCAGTTCATATAAGTATTTGGGCAGTGTGTTGAGTAAAGATGGGAGAATGGAGGAAGAAGTGCGGGAGAGGGTGCAACTGGGGAAGAGGGTTGATGGAACGCTGCAAGCAGTACGGTAACAAGAAACAGGGTGGTCAGCATGAAAGTAGAGAAGCCTTTGCATGAAAATGTGGTAATCCTGACATTGACGTACGAGAGTGAAGTAAGGATGTTGTTTGAAGATACAAACCAAGAGTGAGAGGGGTGGAAAGGAGTTACATTTAGGGATAGACAGACGAATAAGGAAGTACGAGAGCGGTGTGGTGTAGATATAGATGTGCTGGAAAGTGTGAAAAGAAACACTGAGATGGTTCAGCCATGTGGAACGTATGGGAAGCGAGAGAATGACTAAGATAGTGTACGAGAGTGAAGTTGAAGGACAAAGAGGAAGAGGTAGACCGAGAGAGAGGTGGGAGGATGGTATACATCAGTAAAATGTATACCATAGTTGAAGGCCCCTTGATATCGAGGCTGATTTTGCCTTGTCTATCTCTTTTCCTCTTTTATTACCCACTATTTGTCTTCTTGTCATTCCTTTATGCAACTGCACTTTAATATATTATAGTATTTATATGCATTGTCTATTATCAATATAAATTTCGCTTGTTATATTTTTACGTTTCCCCCAATTACTTAGTCTAAATATTTACTGCTTTGATTATTTTCCTTTCTTGTTTGTTTACATTTTGCTTATATAATTGTTATCTATTAGCTTACGATCTTTATATGCCTCCCCTTCGACCTTGAAACTAGATTGGGGGATATTGGTGTGGAAAATAAACCGATAAACAAGGGAATAAGAGGAAAATAGGTGATAATTGAAAGGGGGGGGGGCTTGGACACATGTGGAGGAGTGATAGAAGGTATGGAGGGGAATTATCATACTTAATCACATATTCCTTTGTATTGAGTGCCACAGAGGTCTTTTAAAAAAAAATTGTTTACGTCCAGTAAAACTACTTAAGATTCTCGGCGCCGTTCCCGGGTTAAAGCAACGATTTGTGATGTCCCTATGGTTGTTCAATATAATATATATATGGATGGAGTCTTGAAAGAAATACAAAGAAGAACAGTGGATGTCTGCGTACCGCTGATAAGGGAAGGAATTAAGTGGAAGCTGCCTGTATTAATGTTTGCTGATGATTCAGTTCTGATGAGTGATAGTGAATGGGAATTGCAGGATCTGGCAAATATGTTTAGAACAGTGTGTGAAAAACGGAAGGTTATGGATAATGTCAGTTTATATAAGTATTTGGGCAGTGTGTTGAGTAAAGATGGGAGAATGGAGGAAGAAGTGCGGGAGAGGGTGCAACTGGGGAAGAGGGTTGATGGAACGCTGCAAGCAGTACGGTAACAAGAAACAGGGTGGTCAGCATGAAAGTAGAGAAGCCTTTGCATGAAAATGTGGTAATCCTGACATTGACGTACGAGAGTGAAGTAAGGATGTTGTTTGAAGATACAAACCAAGAGTGAGAGGGGTGGAAAGGAGTTACATTTAGGGATAGACAGACGAATAAGGAAGTACGAGAGCGGTGTGGTGTAGATATAGATGTGCTGGAAAGTGTGAAAAGGAACACTGAGATGGTTCAGCCATGTGGAACGTATGGGAAGCGAGAGAATGACTAAGATAGTGTACGAGAGTGAAGTTGAAGGACAAAGAGGAAGAGGTAGACCGAGAGAGAGGTGGGAGGATGGTATACATCAGTAAAATGTATACCATAGTTGAAGGCCCCTTGATATCGAGGCTGATTTTGCCTTGTCTATCTCTTTTCCTCTTTTATTACCCACTATTTGTCTTCTCGTCATTCCTTTATGCAACTGCACTTTAATATATTATAGTATTTATATGCATTGTCTATTATCAATATAAATTTCGCTTGTTATATTTTTACGTTTCCCCCAATTACTTAGTCTAAATATTTACTGCTTTGATTATTTTCCTGTCTTGTTTGTTTACATTTTGCTTATATAATTGTTATCTATTAGCTTACTTTTTTACCTTTATTTCCTACTCTCCGTTTTTTTTTTTATAAAGACCACTTCTTTGACTTATTTTTTTTGCTTTGCATTCTTTTTGTGGTTTCAATTTTGTCTGTATCAGTTGTTATAGCGTTTTCTTCCTTATCCATAATGTTTAATTTGTAATTAAAATTAGATTTTCTTGCCATTCCGCTGTCAGCCGTATTGTTACACATGTTACCTCTGTATGGTTCTCTCCTCTTGTTTGTATATATCCAAATCTCTCTTCTGTCACAAACAGTGATCATATAATACCATGTTGCAGGTTTCAAAATATGGTGGACGCCATTTGGCACATTTATTATATTTTCATCGAATTGTATTATATTGCAATATTTGTTTTGCAAACTAAATTTCACATTTAAGGGTTGTAAGAACTAAATTAAAATTATTCTTAAGTTCAATATAACTAAAATAGGCTATGTAGTCTTACTTTGTGTTATAATAAGCAAATAAATATATACCGTTTTCTTCGATTTACAAGGTTATATTAGTTCTCAATATTGTTACTATATTGAGAAAATATTCAAACTGTTGGGGAAAGATACCTGAAATGGATACATCCAACAGGGTTCAATAACAATGGGATGAGGTAATTGTGTAGTGCACACAAATTCTCTTTACACAGGTTTATTGAGCACGGACCTCTTAATCATATTTCTTTTCATTGACATATACAACACATAGATATACAGATTTCAAACAACATGGCGACTGTTGCTCGGCCTACTCTCCAACGACTTTTGCCCTCTCTTTCAGACTCGTATATCCTTTACTTACAGTTCAGAACCTAATCATATAAACCTATATTCCTTATATTACTTATGGGTTCATGCTATTTCTACAGTTTGTTTCGCCGTCACACGATCTTCAAACGCTCCTTATACAAACACCTAAATTCATGAGTTTGAGGTTGGTATACGTTATTAACCCAACCACAATATTTACTATACATTATTCCAGGGATTTGACTCGGTCATCTCTGCTCCTAGGGGCACATACATATGGCTACAACACGATATAAGGGTGAAGCGATAGCTCAATACAATAAGTTATTGCCATACCAAATTCTGGTTAATTTTATATGTGTATGAAGGCGACAAAAGGCAGTTTGCCTATAACGAGTGTCTCCCCCAAAGACAAAAGACTGACAGAATGCCAAATTCAAGGGACGTTGGGGTAAAAATGCCTGGACACACGATGTTTAACTCTTGTCTAGCAGGGTGTTTTGGGCTCATTTGGGCATATTGAGGCCCTCCTGAATGATCAATCAAGTATCTGCATGAAAAGAAATGTATTCAGCAAAAAACTAGGCGCTAAAAGCTTCAAAATGAGACCAGAACGAGCTACATAGCACTCGTGGTTCTCTTGCAGTGGTGCCACGAACATGGGAGTTTAGCGTATAGTGGTATATTTTTCCCAGCTATGCTCACTACTGGCTACACTGCCGGCCTCTCGAGAACACAGGGAACATGAGTTAATGGGCGGCGGTTAGCCCTGGGAGTCGGCTGTCTGGCCCGCTGCTCTCCCGGCCATTTGCACTCGATTTTAACCCTTTAAAAACCTTAATAATGCTCCTAACTTGCTGCAAATTGGTGCACAACTTAAGTCGAGCGCCGCCAATAAGCTCAGTTCACACAAACCCGTCCTGAGCTCCCGTCCTTCCCCGACCACTGAAAACGTATGCAATCGTGCAAGGACTCCGACATAAACGGGTATGGTCTGTTCATGAACGTACAGTGACGCCACAACACGGGCCGCGGCCGCGAGGGAGCCGAACATTATTGACATACCTAAAATAAACAGATCAGGACGGACCAACTGCCAAAATCGGTTCAAGGGTGGGTCACCCACGTGACTGGTCAGCGCATAGGCGCCTTGTATAAGCGTCTATGCGCCGCCTAGACGCTACCAGACGTAGTCTATGCCCCGACCAAAATATTTGAAAGTTGAGACTGCGACGTGCCAACGTCGCCTCACGTGATCACCCCGCGCGTCCCCACTAGTCCCTGCCCACCAAGCGTCCATAAAAGAGCCAGCCGCGTGTGGTCCTATCTCAGTTCCCAAGCCGCCGTCAAAATAAAAAATCCCTCAAGTGGAAATCTGCCCTTATTAATACTGTATAGTAGCATGCAGTTGGCTTGCATCTTCGTAGGTTTAATTGTTAATTTGTACATTTGTTGGTAGAAAAATTTCAATTTTAACCCGCTGAGTGCCACCAGGGACGTATATATACGTCCTCGCCGAAAACAAATCGTAGCAGCGAAACGACAGCACCTATGGCTTTCATATTTTTACCACATGTACCTTACCCATTTGGCTACCCACCACAAAAATCCCAAATCCCTCCTCCCACCCACTCGCTGACTGTCGGTCCCGTCAGAAGGAAAAACAAGGAAAATCTGTGGCAGCGAAACGACTTCACCAATCGGTTCCATATTTGTGTGACAAGTCCCTTACCCTTCTGCCTTCCCCCCACCACAACCCCCAACCGCCTCCAACCACCCACTTCCAGCGTATCCGTACGAAGATAAGGAAAAAAAGGAAAATCCGTGGTGGCGAAACTACCTCACCAATCGGCTTCATATTTGTAACATGAGTCAATTAGGCTTCTACCTTCCCCCCACCATCCCCCAAACCACCCTCCCACAACCCTCCTACGCATACATTCCGATACCATAAAAGTCTCTGTAGTCTATAGTGTCTTTTCAGCTACTTTCGGGACCATCGGGGACCTGATTTCTGGCGAAAATGGATAAGGGGAGTGTTTTTTTTTACCAGTATCCTTCCTTTCTCTCCCAACTTGATAGATTTAGCCAAAAGAAAAACAAAAAAAACTCTGGCACTGGCAGAAGCACACCTCAAAATTGGCTGGCACTCAGCGGGCTGGTTGAGACTGAGGTGTCTCTGTGCCACGCCCCAATATATATGCATGATGGGGGCCATCGCCGACAACACTGCGTCCATCATATTGTGGTCGCAGTGTCGTCGCAGTGCCGTCACAGTGCGTCTCAGACAGGTCGTATTCAGACTTATTAGGTCGCCTTCCAAAGGGACTGGTCGTGGCACCAAGTCGCCGCCCATGATCCGTCTGCCGGGGCGGTCACGTGTTGAGATCTCCGTCCACTAGCCGTGCATGCGTCGTCTTCCGGGGCGGTGACGTGTTGAGGTCGGGCATCAGGGCCACACATGTCCACTCGGGCCCACTCGGGACACAAGGTCATCCGTTTGATGCCGTCCAACAGTTTTTGGTGGTCGGGGAAGGACGGGAGCTCAGGACGGGTATGTGTGAACCGAGCTTAAGGGGTTAAAGCAGTCTAAGTCACACATAAGGATATTTTAAGCATTGGATGAAGTTCATGGAGTTCCATGACGTATGCTCATTACGGGTAATAGCCTATATATAATGAATTGGGTGAATAATACAATTGTCGTGTGAGATGACTTACAAACACTATACTCGCATATAAACACGCACCACATCGTTGTTAGAAGAAAACATAACTCGTAGCCTGACAATCGTTTATCGAATAATTTATGAAAGCATTAGACACATCTCGTATAAGTAGCTACTTCATTTGCCTGAATGCGTGCTTGTGTTTCAAACTATCTTCACAATCACTAATAGTACCATTATGAAGCTTGTGCCATTATGTTGAACAGTAAGTAGCGGTTATGTCCAAGGAACCAGCTTACTATGTTGGCAAGGAATTTGCTGATCTAGATTATTAATTTAGTTAATGCAAAGCGAATTGCGACGATTATCAGGATCAAATATAATAAATACTGACACGAATTGTGTTTAATAGTAAAAGGGAACTTTACAAAATCGGATAGAATGTGATTAATCAGATAGGAAGAACAAACAAAACTAAGTAATAATCAATAGTAAACATTTAACTGTCTGGAAGATATAGTAATAATAATAATAATAATAATAAACGGTTTATTAAAGAATGGCAGCCTCATGAGCTGAAAATACAAATTTTACAATTTAGTGGATGAACATGAGATGTACAGATATGAAGATGGTAGTGTGTGTGTGTGTGTGTGTGTGTGTGTGTGTGCGTGTGTGATGAACTGGTGAACAAAGAGAACAGAAAATATAGAGGTATGCATGTATACAGTATACATTGTAGTATAAAGTGAATCAACTATTAATTGAATTATAGTAATGTATAAATAGTGAAGGCAGTAGTAATAGGAGAGTAAAATGGTGTGACATTTGGATTTACTTAATTAGCAATAGGCGGTTTGATAGTTTCCTCCGCTACCCCTTCTCACATGAACCCTCCCTTCAATCCCATCCCACCCCTCCTGTACTTAGCCGCAGGCTGTCTCCAGGGTACCTACTGTAGTAAAAAACAATTCCTTTTTAAACACTCCCTGACGTAGGGGTCCACGAATTTTTATAAGTGACTGTACCACTTCCTGGGTGACAAACAACGTACCTTACTAGCGAGGAAAGAGATAAAACACCATCAACCCAGAACAAATAAATAGATGCCACCAACCCAACTCTCTCAAGCTGGAACAGTCAATAAAATGTGATTTATAGTTATTGGTACCATACAGTCATTATAGTACGGTTGACCTACCCATGGGTGAGGCAGGGATGCCCATTCCGAAGAAGAGTAAGTGGTGTCTCCTAACGGCGAAGCATCATAGGATAATTCCACTGTTATGTGTGGATGTAGGCATACACAGAGAAAAGCAAGAGATTATACTACCTTCACCAAATCATTCACCTGATCATTACCCACAACTGATACATAAGCTGGGACCCAGCAACAGGACCAACGACGATCTACAATGATCAACAATCTAACAAAAAATCAGGCTAAAAGCTGACTCAAGGGGAGGGAGGTTGTAGGAATGCTGAACACAGTTATTAGGAATAGGGAAGTGAGCATGGAAGTATATGTAATTAAATCCAATCAGTATTAAGGATAGTATATTTACCACCATTGCCATACACATCAAATTGCCATCTACGATATATTCTTAGGTTCTCAAATCACCTAGACCGTCGGGCTTTTTACAATTCAGAAGGAAAGGACAAAAGGCAAAGATTGGCTGAAATAGTATTGCGACTGTTATTGGTTGTTTCGTTTATGCTATTATTTTAATTAGTTTCTCCAATGTATTCAGTACCATACATATTATGAACGGTCTGTATTTTATTCTATGTGGCCCATACACTAATTTTTCAATCAATAAAATGTAGAACTTGATATAACTTACGATCAAAGTCGGTGTTAACTTATAGTAAGGTTTGAGTATCGAACCCCTCACTTTCCCGTCTTTGTCTCTGTCTGTGATGCCAGCCTCTCCCCTCTACAAACCCCCAACTGAAGATTAGGTTAATAGACAGTTTTACCATCAACTCTCCTCTATTTGTATCGAATGCAGGCAACATTCATCATACCCATTAATGATGGGAAATATACTCCATTTAGACCCGTTAACTCTTGGTCGTACAAAGAGTGTGCTATGAGAGAGAGAGTTACAATGAGTTACAAGAGACAGTGAGTATCTCCAAGCCCTTATGGTTCATTCCGGGGAAATATCAAAGTGGTAGGAGATACATTATTTAGTACTCTACACTCATTACAGATTATGCAAAATACTATCTTCTATCCTCTTGAACTGCTCTACTATTTTTTTTTTTTAGCAACATCTGAAGGAAGTTTGTTCTAGGTAGAACAGATCTTATATATGAATGCTAACCCTGTGGGGGTCTGGGGGAGGCAGCCCCTAGGTTAGGTTACGTTGTTAGGTTAGGGTAATGACAAAATATGATTTTCGGTGGGGCATGTTTGAATATTGCTATATAATGAGTAAAATACATTTGCAGAAGGAAACATTCCTTAATTAAAACACACTAAACAATGAAGGAACTGATGAGAAAAGGATAATAATACAAGGTACCACAGAGTGGGTGGGGGAAGATAAAGTAGGAAAGAGGAAATACAATGGGAGAGAAAAGTTAATGGGCCATCCACCTTGCTGTTTTCATTTTATTCATTTTCATATAATTATACAATTTATGCTTAGGCTAGGGAAAAATACAATGGTGCTGAGGGATGTTTGTGAATCCTAATCTACGTCGATGTTGTATTAATAAGCTTAAACTACGACAAGTACAGGTTGTTGAGGACTTATTAATCCTAACTAGTGCGGTTTGAACATGGGCGTTATTAAATATTTACAAAGGGTTGATCTGCCTGTTGTTTAATGGAATCAAAAGGATATAAGTCGCCTAAATTGAGTTTGTTACAGTGCTGGTAGCTAAGCTAAAATTAGTCATGCTGTCAGAATAGCTAGCTAGTACACTATTTGGCAATGTTCTCTTTCATTTTTACTATATTTTATATCTTTGAGCTCCTAATCGTGTACAATCTAATTAAATATACGAATACACAGCAACATCAATCAAACTATGATGATAAGTTGCAGCGGATTTCAAGACTCCGATACATGTAGCAGATAAACTTGCTCGTGTGACGCCGTCTTTAACCCTTTTCAGCACAACGACGCTTTTTTGTGTATTACCTTGGATTCAGGCTAACATTAGATGATATTATGCAGGTGAAGAAGTCCCTGTGATTTTCAGAGGGCTTATTGAGATCGTATGTACCCATTTGAGTCCCAGAGGTTGAACTTAAAGAAAATCGTCTAACGGGAACCAGAATAAGACAGGATTTGCGTCATCGTAATGTAGGGGTTAATATATTCCAGTTGAAATACCCCATTATAATCACGCGGTCCTTCAATTAGAATACAGACTACTTTTTTTTTTTTTTTTTTTTTTTTTTTTTTAAAGAGACAATGAACGGAGGAAGGAAAAACACAGATAAAACAAAAAGGTCCATGTGCCTAAAGGCATCCTCCATTCATAAAATGTTTGTAACAACTGGATTTAAACATTTGTTGATTGTAAGTTTGTGGAAAGCAATTCGAGGGAAGTGAATTCCAAAGAGTAGTAGCTCTGGGGATAAATGAATTCTGATAAGCAGAAGTTCTGCATTGTGGAGGAGAAAGTGTAAATTCATGGGCGCTCTCAGCTGCCCTAGTTCTACGGGGAAAGATGTGGAGAGGCGGCACAATTGAAGCAAGTTCCTCGGAACAATTGCTGTGAAAATATCTGTAGAATAATGCAAGGGATGCAACGTTTCATCGTATGGCTAATGTAGGAAGGTCCTGTGTGATTGCAGGGTTATTGATTAATCTAATAGCTTTATTTTGAATTTTGTCCAACTGCCTCAATGCAACCACTCCACTTCCACCCCACAGAGGTGAACAGTAATCCATCTGAGAGCGCACATGACTTTTATTAATTACGGCCAACTGCTCGTCAGTGAAGAATTCTCGAACTCTGTACAGGAGTCCCAGTTTTTTTAGAGGCATTCTTAGCAATGCTTCTAACATAATGTGTCCAGCTCAAGTTAGTAGTTAATGTTACACCGAGAATGTCAATACTAGGGGAAGTGGGAATATTTACATCATTAAAAAATATATGGGAGTCCGTGAGATTCTGTCGGTTAGAAAATTGAATGTACTTGGTTTTCTGTGCATTAAAGGAAACTAGATTCTCTTGTCCCCATTCATTAATTCTAGAAAGGTCCTGGTTCAGAGAAATTGCAGTGTTTATTTTTGAATTTATAAGATCGGGTTGGGTGAAAGAATTGGTAAATGTGAAGGAACTGTGGAGTGTTGAGTCATCTGCGTAGGAATGTATTGGATTATGAGTGGTAGATATGAGATCATTGATATGAATGAGGAACAGAGTTGGGGCCAAAACTGATCCCTGGGGAACACCAGCATTTATTGAGTGAAATTGAGAATAAAGGCCATCTACCATTACACGTATTTTTCTGTTATGAAGATAAGAAGAAATTAGTGGAACTAATGATGCAAGGCCGTAGTGTGACATCTTCGACAATAAGGATTGATGCCAGACTCTATCAAATGCCTTTGATATATCCAGTGCTATTGTATGTGTTTCACCATGTTGGTCTGTAGCTTGGTTGATTTGATGCGTAAGAAGGCAAAGAATGTCTGCAGTTGATCGACATCGTCTAAAACCATATTGCCTATCACTGATTAATTTATTATTCTCCAGATGCTTAATTATGTGATTATTTAATATAATTTCAAAAACTTTGCCAAGAGTGGAAGTTATAGCTATTGGTCTGTAGTTTGATGGATCTGAAGAGGCACCTTTTTTAGGAACTGGATGGATGTTTGCTTCTTTCCAGGGTACTGGGAAGCATGAGGTATGAGTACACAGACGGAAAAATTTTGCCAATACAGGAGCGAGCACCAAGGAGCAATTCTTAAGTACTATTGGAGGAATTTCATCTGGACCAGGAGCCTTATCTACTGAGAGATTCTGCAAAATAGTTTTGACATGTCTGGTGTGGATCTTAAGTGAGGGAATTTCAGGTGAATTAAAATTAAGTACAGGGACATCTTGATTTATGTCATCTAAGGTTGAGTTGGTGGAGAAAATATCTGCAAGAAGGTTAGCTTTACCTCGTGGGTCACTTACAAGATTGCCAGTCGGAGATTTTAATGGTGGAATGGATGAAGCAGTAGTGAAGTTGGATTTGAATGAGTTAAGAGTAGACCAAAATATTTTGTTATCATTTGGATTATTTAGAAGTTTATTTGCCTGCTTATGGAGAAAGTTTGATTTAGTTAGGTTTAATACAGTTTTGGCATGATTTCTGATGTTTCTAAAGTAATTAAAGGCTTCATATAATGTTGAGGGGTTCTTGTGGGTTGAATTACGGGAATTTCATTACATGCCTTATGGATAATAAATCATGCTTACACACATATATGGGTGTGTGTTTGAGAGAGAGAGAGAGAGAGAGAGAGAGAGAGAGAGAGAGAGAGAGAGAGAGAGTACAAAGGAGTACAAAGGAAATCAAGCAACAATAGGTCTGGTGACCCTTCTAGGCTGCTTGTCCTCCAAAACACTGAGGATCAATTGTTCAAACAGTGGTTTGGAGTGGGTAAGGGAACATTGGAAAGGGAACTACTGCCCTGGAACTAATGTCCGTGGCAGGATTAGGAAGTTAGTAGGGGACAGATGGGTTAACTGAGGGGGGGATAAAATAATGTTATTCATTTACAAACGCTGTTAGTTGCGGGTTTGACGCAAGATATTTGTCTAGGCGAAGTTTAAAAGAATCAACGGTGCTGCAGTCTATAACGTCTCGGGGAAGCCCATTACACAAGTTGACAACTCGATTGAATAGGAAATTCTTAGATTCGTGCCAGTTAAAAGATTTACCGATAATTTTGCAACCGTTTCCTCGCGTGTCATTAGATTGGTCGATAGTGAAGTACTTACTACAGTTCATTTTGTCGATGCCTTTGATGATTTTGAACGCTTGAATTAAGTCGCCTCCTAATCTGCGCTGGGTTAAAGGAAATACATTTAATTCTCTAAGACGCTCCTCGTATGGTTTGTTCTTTAGGCTAGTCATTTTGGTAACTCTACGTTGAACTCATTCTAGCTTGTCTATATCATTTTGGTAATAAGGGCACCAGGATTGAACGCAGTATTCCAGAAGAGGGCGGACTAAGGAATTGTAAAGGGTTAGGATATCTTATTTGGATTTATGCTCAAATGACCTGCCTATAAAGTCAATTATATTGTGTGCTTTCTTAACAACTTCTGAACATTGTTGACTCGGTATTAGGTTACTCGATATTGTTACTCCCAGATCGGTTTCTCTGTTTACATTCTTAAGCTGAGTGCCATTCATCGAATAGTTTGCTTTCTCATTTTGGTATCCGATATGTAATACTTTACATTTATCCGCATTGAAACTCATTTGCCAAATTTGGACCCAATGTGACAACTTATCTAGATTGTGTTGCATATCGTCAACTTGTTCTTTTGAGAGTACGCTATTTGCAATTTTTGTATCGTCAGCAAATTTTGAGATTGTACAGGTGAGACCCTCATCTATGTCGTTGATGTAAATTAGAAAGAGAATTGGTCCTAGTAGCGATCCCTGGGGTACCCCGCTAGTTACATTGGTCCATTTAGATGCCTTACCGTTTATGACTACTCTTTGCTTTCTGTCGTGGAGCCAATTTTCTATCCATTTCAACACACCGTCTTGTATTCCATGCGCTTTTAGTTTTAGCAGTAAACGTTTGTGGGGAACTTTGTCAAAGGCCTTTTGAATATCAAGGTATATAATATCTACAGCTTTACTCTCATCATAGAGGTTGAGGATATCGTGGAAGAAGTCTAAGAGGTTTGTTAAACAGGAACGTTTGCTACGAAAGCCCTGTTGAGTATCTTTAAGTATGTTATTTTCCTCTAAGTGATTTACGAGTCTGTCTCTTATGAGCGTTTCTAGCATTTTACATACAATTGAGGTTAAGCTAATTGGACGATAGTTACGGGGTAGGGATTTGCTGCCTTTTTTTTTTAAATTGGTGTTACGTTAGCTAGTTTCCACTGATCAGGCATAGCTCCAGACTGCAAGGATTTATTGAATAGCAATGTCAGTGGTTTGGGGAGCTTATCCTTAGCTTCTTTTAGATCTCTAGGTGAGATTGTATCAGGTCCGGGCGTTTTATTTACCTTGAATTTATCTAATCATTTCAATACTTCTCTCTCTGTAATGGTGATATTGCTTAGAACATCAGCATTATCAATCTGAATCGGCGATGCTGTAGGGATATTATTAAGATCTTCTGTTGTAAAAACTGATGCAAAGAAGGTATTGAGGGCATTACTCATTTGTACTTCGTCTATGGTATATTCTCCATTTTCATCGACTAACGGTCCTACAGTTGAAGTAACTACTCTCTTCTTTCTGATATAACTATAGAAAGATTTTGGGTTTGTTTTACTTTGATTCGCAACATGTAACTCCATGGTCTTTTTACTTTGCTTAATGAACCTTTTGGATTTGCGTCGTAGTTCTACAAATTTCACCCGTTCTTCGTCATTTTGTGAGGATTTTAATCTATCATTAGCAAACTTTTTAGCAAGCAGACAGTTTGAAATATCTTTATTCCACCATTTGGGCTTATCATTATGTCCTGTACGCCGTATTTTCGATGGTATGGAGTCTTGCACTGCTTTTAGGTAAGTGTTTGCGAATTATTCCCAAGATGTATTTATGTTGTTATTGTTAATTAAAAAGCTCCAGTCAGTTTCTTTAAACATTGCTCTAAGTTTACGAAAGTTTGCTTGCTTGAAATTAGGGACTATCTCGATGCTGCTATTTGGTTCTTTACTGTTAAACTTTAAAGTAAAAGTTATCGTACGATGGTCGTTGTTACTGAATTCATCACCGACATTCAAATTCTCTATCAATTCTTCTTTTGTTGAAAGTACAAGGTCAAGGACATTATTTCCACGGGTTGGAGATCTAACAAATTGATATAGCGAACTCTCTTGCAACTTTGCATACAGGTCTTGTCCAGAGTGTGAAGTAATACTATCTCCCCACTTGGTCACAGGTAAATTGAAGTCGCCCAAAATTTCGGTATCTTGCAAGTTACTTAAGTCTGCAATATGCTCATACATTTCTTGGTCGGTTTGCACTGATTGAGCTGGAGGTCTGTATATTAGTGCAAGAGAGAGAGAGAGAGAGAGAGAGAGAGAGAGAGAGAGAGAGAGAGAGAGAGAGAGAGAGAGAGAGAGAGAGAGAGAGAGAGAGAGAACACGAACTTGTACTGTAAATTTGAGATGTGGACCGACAAGTAGATTAAACCAAGCTATTAAATAAACAATTCGGCTAGGTAGGGCCTATGATACAATCCTCCTCCATCAGGATAACCGAAATTAGTGTTATCAGGTAAGTGTATTCAAAGGAATTGGGACTCTCACAAACCGAGTCTTGGTGTATGTGGATGTTTACAGCCACAGTGTGTGTGTGTGTGTGCGTGTGCGTGTGTGTGTGTGTGTGTGTGTGTGTGGCATAAAGTGCAAGAGTAACTCCAAGTTCTCGAGCCAGGTTTAATAGGAATGAGAATGCAATTAATATCGAAGGAGAGTCGCAATATTACTGAAGAAATTACCACTGGAAGAATCATAACCTAGCTAAGTTACTGTCAGATTATACCAACATCAACTTGATTTACATGTGTATGATTACGCAATACGTAATAAGTGAAAACAATATTGAGCTCAATATATTCGCTAATTGTAAGCCAGAAAACAAAGTTAACAAACCAATCATTGCAAATAAGAAGTTGTCTGCCCAAGTTGTAAATTCTTTGACAAACTGTTTGGAATAATATAATAGTGGAATAATAATGTCCTAACTATATTCAACACTCTTTCTTTGTACTTTCCTTTGATACGGCAGGAATGCGTCATATCACCACCAGTATTTAGCCTATGTATGAACACAAATATCAAAGGGTGAAGCAATAACAAAGGACACATACTCTCTCAAAGAGAACTATGTTCATATGTCGCTATGGGGATGAAACCTTTTTGAGAACTAAAACAGGGCAAAGGAAATTTGATAGTATGCGCAGGAATACTGTACAATATGTAGGGAATGCACGGTCACAAAAGCAGTATTCGTTGCATTTAGGTTGCAAATACAATCACTATGAGCAAAAAAGCGCATATTAGTGGCAACACAAATGTGAGACACCTTATAAGCAACTGTCAAACATAAAATTACTCTGTATAGTAGAATTGACATACAATATAAATATCTGTCTATCTATCTTTCTATCTATTTATCTATCTATATACTCTGGCACATACTCCGAGCCCGAACAGAGATAACACTTCACAACAAAAGACAAACGGAAAACAAAACACAAATTCAAACATCTAGGTCGCCCAGGGGAATAACAGTATAATAGGCTTAGTATATACCGATATATAAAAACAACAGCAATGGTTCTTCAAATGTCAAAAGGTACATCAATAATGTTATCTTACTAATGACAAGAGAGAGAGAGAGAGAGAGAGAGAGAGAGAGAGAGAGAGAGAGAGAGAGAGAGAGAGAGAGAGAGAGAGAGAGAGAGAGAGAGAGAGAGAGAGAGAGAGAGAGAGAGTGAGAGTGAGCGAACATGACGTCAGAGACTAGCCAACGTTCTTTCCTCCTCCACTCACATTTTCCCTAGAAGTTTTTTCCTGTTCAACCCCCTATAATGTCCTTTAACGTTCTTTCCTTCTTAAGGTGGGAAGGGGTTTATTTATTGGTCGATATAAATATGTATTTATAATTATTGTAGTTACCTCCCTAGATCTTCATCAAGCTTAAATAAACACATCCCCAATGTACCCATTCTAGACATATTTGTACATTTGTCGGTAGGAAAATGTCCCGGCCAAAGGCCAGTTCCTCCTAAATTCCAGGTTCGGTATCGATCGCCACGATAAAATCGGCACCTAAATGGTGTGAAAGGTTTTAATAATGACAAACAAATGGTGTGAAAGGTTTTAATAATGACAAACCAATGGTGTGAAAGGTTTTAATATTGACAAACAAAAGGTGTGAAAGGTTTAAATAATGACAAACAAATGGTGTGAAAGGTTTTAATAATGACAAACAAATGGTGTGAAAGGTTTTAATATTGACAAACAAAAGGTGTGAAAGGTTTAAATAATGACAAACAAATGGTGTGAAAGGTTTTAATAATGACAAACAAAAGGTGTGAAAGGTTTAAATAATGACAAACAAATTGGTGTGAAAGGTTTTAATAATGACAAACAAATGGTGTGAAAGGTTTTAATAATGACAAACAAATGGTGTGAAAGGTTTTAATAATGACAAACAAATGGTGTGTTTTCAATAATGACAAACAAATGGTGTGAAAGGTTTTAATAATGACAAACAAAAGGTGTGAAAGGTTTAAATAATGACAAACAAATGGTGTGAAAGGTTTTAATAATGACAAACAAATGGTGTGAAAGGTTTTAATAATGACAAACAAATGGTGTGAAAGGTTTTAATAATGACAAACAAATGGTGTGAAAGGTTTCAATAATGACAAACAAATGGTGTGAAAGGTTTTAATAATGACAAACAACTGGTGTGAAAGGTTTTAATAATGACAAACAAATGGTGAAAGGTTTTAATACCGCCAAACTAATTGGCGGAGCTTCTTAAAATTTGATAACAAAATGGGCTGAACATAAGGAAGAAGGGGGGCCAGGAACCCCCCCCTCCCCCCCTTAACCCACTATAGTTTCCCTCCATCGTCAGGTCACTCACTTGTTACATCGGCCTTCGCTTTTCATCACATGTTTTCTTTTCATATGTTCACACATTTATTTAGGCAACTCAGTTCTGACCGTTCGTATATATAGCAAAAGCTACTCATCCGATTGCGTTAAATGATTCCAAAATTACGAAATAAACCATGAAGACTGACTTAACGAAGACCAAAATAAAAGGAGACCAGATTCAATTGTTTAAACTAATATAAGTTCACAATAGGTAATTTAAATTATACTAAATGTAGCGGATATAAAGTCACCGGAAATGTTTTTCATTCATACAAAGAACCAAATATTTATTTCAAGAGTGTGGTTAACTTTAGGAACAAACTGACAAACGCTGTCGTACATTGTCACACAGACCAACCTTTCAAAGGCCATGTAGACAATTATCTCGCCTCAAATCCCCGACTCACTGCGTTTGTGGTCGAATGATGCACATTCAATCTAATTTAACCTTAGGTACCCATTCCTTACTTCCAACAAGCAGACAAGTTAGAATAAGTAGAAACATTGTGCTGCTTACTTGCCTTTGTAATTTTTGACATTTATATTAATATGAAATAGGTACGAGTATATTAACCTAGTTCTGGTTAAATTACTTGGGCTAGTGTTGGTATTATAAATGTTGCCGCATGTACAAGTTGACAAAATTATAGTCTTTGAATTATAGTGGGTCTAGCAAGTGTGAGCCATAGCCTCGTGTAACTAAAGGAGGGCTAGTGGAACCGGTCTGCAAATTCCCACACCCATAACGTGGCTAACGCTTTCTAAGAGGTATAGAATCATATCGATCACTCTAGTCCTCTATGAGTTGCGAAGAGTTGGGGTTTGGGTCATCTAGATTTGGCATAATGAAAAAGCTATAAATGAAGTAGTATATAATAACATTGCAAAACATATTCTCGTCCTGCCTCCGGCATCTTCAAATATCTTGTTTTTCACGCATTGTTGCCTACAACCATGTTCCAGAGCATATGCTCTGAGCTCCCCAAGGAAGATATTTCTTTTTAGATTTTGGATTTCTAATTATACTTTTCTGCCATAATGTTAAAGTGCCAGTGTTATCAAGGCAGTTACAAGTACTTGACTGGATTAATGAGAACACAATAAATGTAAACTATGTATGTTTGTTTGTATGCAAACAAAAACACAGATAGTTATTACAATCAGGTACAGAATCACATACAAAAAGGGGAGAATATATAGAATAATGGTTTACCGGGCTGGTGCCGCAGTACCTATCTGAAAACAACAATCTCTTAACAGGCTAGTGCATCGATAAATATTGATATGCCGTTCCTGCAACAGCATGCAGGATAATGGCCATCACCGCCGGGCCTGCAGGTACCACCAACAACCCTACCAGCATTACCTGCACCCTTGCTGTTCATCATAGCCTTGATGGACACCATGCCTTTGGTATCCCCTCTTCCAGATACCCCGAAGAAGAAGGGCACAAGCCACCCTGAAAATACAATAGTCTCTCCTGGCCACCTCAACCATAAAGAACGGGAGAGGACAGTCTCCCCTCTCCAGCCAGTCGGTGTAAAATGAGTTTCTACTACCTGCCCCACCACTTATTAGGCCTTCACTTAACACCTCCTTCTTAAAAGGACCAACATCCGGCCCCCTCATTAGGACCACTCAAACCCATCTTCCCTGGAAGACAGCCCCCAGTGAGAAATATCGGATTCGGATTGAGATTTGGATGTGGCGATTCCTCAACGTCCGAGCTCCAGCGCTTACCCAGGCTGTAAGGAGCTTACCCAGAATTCCCCTAGTTCTACGCTTACCTAGGTTGAACAATCATTATCACTTAACCAGGTTATTGATACAGTATAGCTTACACAGGTTACTGCAACCGTGCTGTGCAACATGGACGCTGAACATTCACCTCCACCTTCACCAGCCCAGCATAGATGAAGTGAGAACCAGGTGCCGGGACCACCAACCCAGACAATCCCCCGAGAAGCAGCGAAGAGAAAGAAGAAGAGAGGGCGGGAACCAGAACCTACCTGAGATGCATGGCAAATCAATCTTTCTGGGATAATTGAGCCTTGTACTTTGTGCTACTTTGCTGTTCTCTACATTTGAGAATCCTACTTAATTTTAAAATTCAACAACACCCACTTCTTTCCTATGCAAATCTCTGCATTAATATACTGTATAATTATGTTCTAAGTACTATAGATCCCTTAACCTGGGAAAGACGAGGGTCCTCACAAGAGGTTTGATGGTGGAAGGTGAAGGTCCTCAAGATCCAAAGCTTAAAAAAAAACATTGTAAAAGACCCCAGTGGCACTCAAAACAAAGCAATATGTGATTAGTTATGATCATTCCCTTGCATTACTTGCTACCATTCCTACATATGTGTCCCCCCCTCCTCAATTATCACCTATTTTTCCTCTTATTCCCCCTTTTATCAGGTAATTTTTGGTGCAAATTTTCTTCCCGCAGTCTCTATAGCATGGGCGAGGCCTCTAGAGATCCTTGCAACAGGGAGACTTCTACTTTGAGCCTTCAGTGTCGCTTGAGAACTCGGGAGGAGAGGATATGTCGCCGCGGCTCTCCCCTCATGAATGAACCGGTCGGCAATAATACGTCTTTTTCACCCCCCAAATACTATTCCCACTTGTTTTATTGCTCGTAAATGTTAAAATGTTCATATTAATCGTAAAATAGGCGCATATGAATAAGTAATAACGATATTTATGGTAAAATTGCGATTTTCGTCGGGAATGAACCAAAATACCTCCGCATGGCGGGACGTTTCAAATACCATAGTCTAGCCTTTGCCGGGTTAATCTATAATATATAAGACATGTATTTTTACCTTAACGTCATAAATTTTTTGCATCACAACTCAAAGACGTATTAGCTACCCTCCCATGCTCCTTCCTCTCCCTTCCATATCCATGTTCAGCCTTTTTTTAGGTTTTACAATATTGTGGCATTGTAAAGTGTATACTATCCATTGCTTGTAATCATAAATACTTAGATAAGTCAGTCACAATACCTATCTCTGCAGTCCCATTGTAACTTAAAAATAAGACACATATATGCCGTAACCATGTACTCTGTTCTAGTCCTAGTCCTCAAGTTATTTAAGATACACTGCACCCATAAAAGGATTAACTAAGGATTCAAGATTCTTGGCCTTTTAAATATGTTTCTGTAATGGAATGGTAGCGTGGACCTCGGGAATCCCTCGTCAGCAACACCTTTCAATATCAGGCTTCTCGGGCATTTTTCGTCAGCTAGTCCTAGCTATCGGTGGGGTTCTCGGCAACGCGTCTATGGCCCACTCGGCCAATGTCATATTTGTACGTCTCTCCAAAGCTGGCTCAACTCCTCGTAGTAGTCATCTGCACCATTCATGAGGCCACCATGGATCAAACTCTGCAATCGCTTTACTTCTAGATACTCGGACATCAGAGGTGCGCTCAGAGGTGGCTGCGGTAGGCAAGAGAGCTTTGTAAAAATTTCTAAACTGTCTTTCTCAGAATGAAGGTTGTCAGCCCTTGTGTCAATGTTTCACTCCTTTAAGATACCTCTTAAATTGCCAGTACAGTCCAACAGGCTTGTCTCACCAACAAGAGATCTTTTGGGAGTGAGAAATCCTGACCACAACTCGAACCCACTCACTCCAGGTATTTTTGTGAGAATTTTGGCACCTTATCCACTTGACAATGAGCGGATATAAGGCACACAACCTTGGTTCTTATTTAACCCTTTCGCTGCGGGTGACGTTCTGGAATGTTTTGGCAAGTTACAGCAATTTCCAGGCTTTAAAAGCCTGTAAAAAACATAAAAATCAAGTGTCAGTGGGTGGGAGCGTGAGGGGCCCACCTCCGACCCTCAGAGCACCGAGCGGCTCACTGAGCTAGGCTGTGTCTCGGGCGAGTCTCTCTCTGTCTCTCTCATAAGTGAAGCCAAGCGAGCGAGTGTTGCATAATAGCGGGGTTCCCGCGTTTCACTGGGATCACTGAGGGTGAACCAAACCACGTATATGGTCTGTTCTGGTGTCATTTTGAAGCTATTTTCGCCTAGTGTTCGGCAGAATACACTTCATTTAATGCAGATGCTTGATTTATCATTCAGGAGTGCCTGAATATGCCATAAATAGCCCAAACATAGCCGCAGCCAATGGGTTAAAGAACCATGTTATAATCTAGTAGAGGACTGTATAAGGTAAACAACCTTAGTTCTTATTTAAAGAACCAGGTTATAATCTAGTAGAGGACTGTATAAGGTAAACAACCTTAGTTCTTATTTAAAGAACCAGGTTATAATCTAGTAGAGGACTATATAAGGGAAACAACCTTAGTTCTTATTTGAAAAACTAGGCTATAATTTCATAAAGGGCTACAGTCCTCTACGAGAGGCCATGAGGACTGTTCGATATTGCAGGGCATAGGCTGTGTGTCTTTGATGTTCCTCCAGAAGCTTCTTGAAATCTAGCTCTAGCTCAATAAATGTTAATGGTGAGAGAATAATGTATATATATATATATATATATATATATATATATATATATATATATATATATATACACTATATATATATATATATATATATATATATATATGATATATATATATATATGATATATATATATATATATATATATATATATATATATATATATATTATATAGATATACATACTGTATTTATATATGTATGTATGTATAATGGATGGATGTATATATTTTGTACATAACTATTTAAAGCCTATGTGGATTATAAATGAACTCTAATGGATCCTACACCTGTGCTTGACAAGAGTGATGGATGATAGGCATCAGCCATTTCACCAAAAATATTGTCATTGATACAGAAACATAAAAAAACAAAAACATTAACTGTACATATATGATTTCATATAGGTATATATGCAGTATATAGATAAAACGTGAGCGAGAGAGAGAGATAAAGAGAGAGTGTGTGTATGGTGGACATATTCCTAAAAGTGTAAGAAGTTTGAATGCATTCAGAGAGTGAGAGATAATTGGTTACTACTCACATATTATTAAACCAGAAATTAGTTTCTTCTTCACTTACTCAGCAATATATAGGCATAGAAAAGATTCATCTTATACAATGTAAGAAAAACTCTTTCTAACAGTACTCTTGCATAGCTTGTGTTTTATTCTAACACATATCAAGACACATCGTTGTGTGTGTAGAACGTCTCCTATAGTGTATTTACGGTAAATTTAATCCTTTAGCAAATGATGTATCGATCCTTAATGTAAACATATGAAACTAGTATATCTGTGCATCGTATAAATACAAGATTATCATAATTACCAATATTTACCAATCGTACAATGCCCCGTTTCAAATACGTTGGCCTGAGCTATTGAATATTAACATTTATAACTCACAAACAACTTGAGTAATCGAGCTTATATTTCTACCAGTTGGGAAGTCTCAGAAAGGGAATAGGTGTGAACAAATATAGTTAATTTGCTCTATCCCTTTTTGAGTTATAGAGGTTAGGGTTCACGATTTTTGACCTACCTATTTGAAACAGGTTATACCTATGTAATGAATATGAGAACATAAGAATTTAACGTCAGATGAATATAAAAAGACTATAGCCAAAATGATTGAAAAATTGACCAGGGTCAGTGAACAACTGCGTCCCATACAATAGGGAAATGTAATTGCCGAGTTATTTGAGTACGAAACAGAAGCGACTTAAATAACGGTAGGAATATTTTGTTGTTGTCAAAGGATTACGATTTTGGCAAAAGTAAAATGAAAGAATAAGGAAACTCCTGTCACAAAATATCTCATAAGCAAAAGGTTAACTCTTTCGGCACATGAGGACGTATTGTTACACTAGATTCTGGTTAGCTTTTCACGGTTTTACGTATTATTGGATGGGCTCTTGGAATCAACCCTTTCGGAACGGGTACGACACTGTTATGTTTATTATAGCTATATGATGGTATTTATGTTTATTATAGCTATATGATGGTATTTTATGCAGCTTAGGAAGGGTCTGTGGTTGTTAAAAGGTTAATTGAGAGAGTGTTTTGTGCTATCATTGCTAGAGATCCTTCTCATACTGACTAAAATCATCTAATGGTAGCCAGAGTAAATTAATAAGACGTTCCACGCATTGAAATGGTTAATTAACTCTCTAGGAGCTAGAGTCTAGCTCCTACAAATTCTTCCTAAACTGCAAAATTGTCAAATAATAGCCAGAATAAGTTGTAAACAAGGAGAGGTTAAGACTATGACCTTCAGTGTGCATAACCCACGGGAGGGGGAATGTGGTACGTGTACAATTTGTTCTTGCTAATTTTGGGAAATAGGTACGTGGAAATAGGTTGGAAAACCTGTGAACTTGTTTCCCACGAACCAGTTTTCCGATTTTTAACAGGGACTTGGAAATAGGATCGTATGTAATATTATAACATTTAGTTTGAAATACGTGCGTGGTAATAAGTACCTGTTGATAGTGCAGGGTTTGAAAAAGGTACGTGTTCGAATTTCTTTCCAATTAAACGTCAGTAAGTTCGAAAAGGCCACACCATGGTATATGCTTAAGGAAGAGCAAGTCCTTGGAATACTGAGTAGCGAGGACCAAAAGGTGTGAGTGTGAGAGGTCCTAACAATGTTAAGGAAGGTGGGGTTTTTTGGGCACCCTTCTCCTTCATGCTTTGCCCCACTAGTTTTGATATTTAATATTTTTGCCCCATTAGTTTGTCATTTAGGTGTCCAATATTTCCTGTTGAGCGAAAGCGAGCCTGGCATTGAGGAGGAATCGGCCTTGGCCGATTTATCTCGAAGGAGGGTCTTGAGGGTATTACTTGTTTTAAGCTTGATTGAGGTTTATGGAGGAGAATGAAATTACTATATACCGGTATATACATAACAATCTCCACTTAACACCTTTAGTAATAGTACGTTTTTGTTTGTCATCATATTTTAGATAATATTAGATAATTATATATGGTTTCGGAAGGTTTTCAGGGAATCATAGGCGTAAGGTGTATCTCAATTAACCCTCTGGCTACCACAATTCCTTCCTATAAGTTGAATAAAATCGTGTAAAACGTGTCCTCGTATACTGATAGAATTATAATCAAGGTCACCCGCCCAAGAGTCATATGAACGTTAATCCTTTCTGTACCGTTGACATCCTGTTTATTATAATCTGGTTACTACTAAGCGATTGTATTCAGTTGAAGTAGAATCTCTAGCAATTATAAGGCTTGGAATTATCTCAATCAACACTTTTAACTAGCACAGGTCCTTCCTAACCTGCAGACAATCGTCTAAATATAGCTGTAATTAGATATAGCAGACGTCGCTGGTACATTAGAAGTTAATTAGATCCCAGGCAGAGATATATTAGGTCAACTTTTTTGGCGGTATTTTCGTCATGGATGTTTTTCTTCATTTGTTAATTAATTCCTTTCTCATATGCTCTGTTCCTGCTCTTTGTCTTCGTCTTCACATTGTTCGTCTTTTAGTTATATATAATTTATAATATAAAGCTCTGTCTGAAAACCAGTCGGATATATATTACATACAGCTTTTTTGCAAGATGTTTTTCACATTTCTTCTTCTCATGTTTCGTATATTTGTCTGTGTTCTATCTATTATATATTCTTCATTTCTTTTTATTATCCTTTTTAATCCCAGCCAGATATTTTATATAACTTTATTGGCAGTATATTCTTTACCTGTTATTACTTATGTTTGTGTGTCGTGTTCCTTAATTTGCTATTTTTCACTATACATCAATATCTTCTTTTTCTCTTATTTTTATCTGTGTTCGTCTTTTACTGCATACATTGTCATCATTATATTGTTCTCTTCTTCCTTGTCTTCTTGTATTTTGTTCTGGTTATGCTTTGTCGTTTGTCTATGTGCTTCAACATTAACATCTTCTCTATCATTTGTTTCTTCTATTACGCTTTCTCTTCTACGTTTTATTCTTCAATTAGGAATGGCTGTCATTTAGGGATCTTTGTCGAAAATAATATCCTATATAATTCATTGGGATAAGAAAAGCCAATCATGAAATTTGACTGAGACAGAGAGAGAGAGAGAGAGATTTACATAGATACACTGGCCACACAGATCTTACGATCCCTGCGAGGTGACCAGAACTTAATCCTAATAGAGATAGCAACCCTAAGAGAAAGTGGAAGGAAAGGATAGCAAAGATGAAGGCTCTCCCCACCCTACGCTCCCTCCGGCAATATGGTACATGAAAATAGTTAGAAGTGAATAACCTTGCAGGGCTTGGAAATCGCCTGAAGGAATTTATAGTATAGTTAGAAATGGAAAGGAAATGGCATGCACACCTTCACTTTTGTTTTTATTTGTTTTTGTATTATTATTTATATACATATAATATTATACACATATATATACATATACACATATTACATATATATACATATATACATACATACATATACACACACACATACATATTTGTTTTTTCTTTTTCTGCTCTCTTCAACTGAAAACGTTTTCATTTCCGCCAGGTTCTCTTATCAGTGATCAGCTTCTACTGCAGACCAACTTTTCTGTGATATGTGTCTAACCTTTTTTTAAATGTGTATATCGAGTCACTGTCAATAACTTCATTAGGGAGCTTATTCCACTCATTAATAATACTGTGGGTGAAGAAATTTTTAGTTATGTCTAGGTTCACTTTCCTGCCTGTTAGTTTTAATTTGTTTCCTCTTGTGGAACCTCAGCTGTCCCCTTATTCTCCGTTTCTTAAGCGAAAACAGGTCGAGTTCTCTTAATCTCTCATTGTATGGTTTATTTCTAAGGGAAGGGATTAACTTTGTTGCTCTACGCTGAACGGATTCTAGTTTCTCTATGTTTTTTATTAAGTAGGGAGACCAAAACTGCACAGCATACTCCAGATGTGGCCTCACAATACTTTATATAGTGGTACAACTATGTCTTTACTATGACAATGAACATTTCTTTGAATGAAACCTAGTGCTCTATTTGCTTTGTTAGATGCTGTGGTGCATTGGCTTGTAGATTTTATATTTTCATTGATAAGCACTCCTAGGTCTTTTATCTGTGATACGCTCTTTATCTTTTCTCCATTCATATGGTCTTCGTATTGGTTGTTTCGGGACCCTATTTGTAGTATCAGGCATTTGTTTACGTTAAAGGGCATCTGCCAATTTTCTGTCCACTCTGATATCTTGTTTAAATCTGATTGCAGGCTACTTCTATCGCTTTCTGATATTATTGCATTTCCTATTTTAGTGTCATCGGCGAATTTGGAAATTATGTTATTAATGCCGTTGTCTAAATCATTAATATATATTATGAATAATAATGGGCCCAGAACTGAACCCTGTGGGACTCCACTAGTCACCGGAGTCCATCCTGATTCCACTCCATTAATAATTAGAGAGAGAGATCCTAATTTACCAAAAGGGGTAGTTATGTACTAGGTGAGCTCACACTCTCATTATATTTCCGGGACACTGCTGACAAACATATGTTAGCGGGAGGAGAACTGAACAGATTGGCTGAAATGATAGATGAATGGCGACGTTCCTATTATTTTCTGCCAAATATAAAATTTTATTTTACAACGGTATATTCGTTTAGACACCCGCAGATGATCGTTCTTCTGCAGCATTTTGTGGGGAGCTTATTTAAAAAATATCAGCATAGGTTTAGAAGAAACATATACTGTATATCATGTTATATCTGTCTCTATACCTATAGATATATAATATTGCCTTGACTGTTAATAACATATTTGTAATCACGTGTTCATCACTCATTCGTCAAAATGGATATATAGTTAATTAAGCACTTTGGCACAACCATTATTAACTAAACTCTTTTTAGTTTTAGTTTTAGACAACTGTCTGTCCAGTCCGTTAAGTTCAGCGTACATGTTCATCAATTTAAACAAAAAATAGCTTGATACTGATTCTCACTCAACTAGTTCCAAGTGTGCGAATTTAAAAATAAACAATTTATTTGCAGCCCCGATATAAAGTGAGACTTAAATATACATGGAAAGTTCATATACAGTAGAGTATAGACCAAAACATTCCTTATTATTGCCTGTGCTGAAAACAATTGTCCAAAAGTGTCACATTATTATCATCCCTGTTCACATCGTATTTCCTCCCAATATATCAGTAAGGGCGGCAACACATTATGGAATATGGGTTTAATAATAATTTAAAGAGTGCAGTGATTGAAAGATATTAGGAGAGTGACGCCCCTCTACCAGTCACTGTGGTAAGGAACTTCGTGAGGGGAGGACAATAGGTGGATAACAAAGAAAGTTATAAAGTAGCAAGAGGGAGTAGACAATATTAAACGTTTGTCTCATACACTATTATTTGTGTTATTTTAATTATTAAACACGATGACAAGAGGGATCCTTCTGTTGTATGCCGATTACAGAAACTTTAATATGTATTGATGTTTTACGCATGCATAAAACTATTCGACCAAGCAGCTACCTGGTCAGCTCACCGAGTACCAGCTCAACCATGCCTGATAGGTCAAGTTAGCTTAGGTATAATAATTAGACTAGAACTTTCAGCTGCAACTTGCTTACTTAGCAATGGTTAAGTTGGTTATTTGTCTACTGGTTGAGTTGACACCGTTTCGAAATAAGAAATAAGGACATTTAAACTATCCCAGATAAAGTTGAAAGTAACACAGTCGAGTAACGCATGTATGAAATATTCCACCTCCTTGGCAATCATAATCGAGATCACTTTGTATCAGTTGCCAACCCACACGGATTAGCTAAGTGGCTTTGAAACACTTCCTACAGCCTGTGTCACACCAGAAACATTGGTGGACATTTGTATCAGAGTCTGGTATCTGCTAGGATTTGCCAAATTATGTTGTGTATTATGTGGTTTAAAATGACTACCTACATTTGTTAACTATAAGATATAAATATCCTTTACAATGTAAGAAATATAGCCATATGATTGCAGTTAATATTTGTTCTGGATTCTGATACTTCGAGAGTATCCCTGCCTAAAATGTTTATTTAATTAAGGTTTAATCAGAATACAATCCTCTAAAAGTAGATGAAATACATAACAATTATTTGGATACACAGGGTATTGCAAACGTAATTCTGATTTTTTTTTTTTTTCGTGAGATAATTATACTGAAGTGCTTATAATATTAAGGCTAGTACACAATGTGGGTTCTTTAACTAGGAAGGTAAAGCAAACTTAAAAGGACTCTGCATATGGTATAATATACAAGCAATATATTCTTCAATACAGAGTACAAGACAAATACAGTAATACAATGGCCATACAAGGGATAATATATAATTCAGTGATATATATATATATATATATATATATATACCGTAAAATTCACCTACTAGACGATACAGAGAAAGGGGCGAGGGAAAGCGAAAGTGGTCCCGGATCCTCCGTCTTAAGTTGGCCACCCCCAGCTATGTGGTATATACCTGAGTATATACATACATACATACATATATATATACAACATTTCTATAACAAAAGATCCAGTACTAGGGATTGGAATAGCTTGCATTTACCTTGTAACTCCCTGTAACAGTGGTGTTGGGTGGTAATCGTGGCCCAGGTGGGAAAGTTCACAGGTAACAAGGGGAATAAGCAGGTAGCTATCCTATGGACTCTAGGCACACGCACTCAATGCGGATAAACGTAAAGTACTACATATCGGATACCAAAATGAGAAAGCAAACTATTCGAGGAATGGCACTCAGCTTAAGAATGTAAACAGAAACCGATCTGGGAGTAACAATATCGAGTAACCTAAAACCGAATCAACAATGTTCATAAGTTGTTAAGAAGGCAAACAAAATAATTGGCTTAATAGGCAAGTCATTTGAGCATACATCCAAAGACGTTATCCTAAACCTTTACAATTCCTTAGTCCGCCCTCTTCTGGAATACTGCTTTCAATCCTGGTGCCCTTATTACCAAAAAGATATGGACAAGCTAGAACGAGTTCAACGTAGAGTTCCCAAAATTATACGTAGCCTAAAGAACAAACCATACGAAGAGCGTCTTAGAGAATTAAATCTATTTCCTTTAACCCAGCGCAGATTAAGAGGCGACGACTTAATTCAAGTGTTCAAAATCATCAAAGGCATCGACAATATGAACTGTAGTAAGTACTTCACTATCGACCAATCTAATTACACGCGGGGAAACGGTTGCAAAATTATTGGTAAATCTTTTAACTCACACGAATCTAAGAATTTCTTCTTCAATCGAGTTATCAACTTATGGAATGGGCTTCCCCGAGACGTTATAGACTGCAGCACCGTTGATTCATTTAAACTTCGCCTAGACAAATATCTCGCATCATACCCGCGACTGACTGCGTTTGTAAATGAATAACTTTATTCTATCCCCCCCTCAGTTACCCATCTGTCCCCTACTAACTTCCTAATCCTGCCACGGACATTAGTTCCAGGGACATAGTTCCCTTTCCAATGTTCCCTTACCCACTCTAAACCACTGTTTGGACACTAGATCATCAGTGTTTTGGAGGACAAGCAGCCTAGATCTGTTGTTGCTTGATTTCCTTTGTACTCCTTTGTACTAGCTAGGTGGGCGACTAGTTGTCGGCTTTCTTTCTTATCACGGCAGTCTGAGCGAGTCATCCGGTCCAGATAAGGGGAAGGTCAGCTGTTCAATAACATGCGGTGACCCCATCCTCGATGGAGAGCGGTCTGGCAATCATGCTTTCATTAGTTTATTCTAGTGCATTGGGGTTTGTAATGGAGGAATAATGTTATCAACGGGGTGTAACTTAATCTTCTTAGACGTCAAAGGTGAGATCTATGGAGCTGTGATGGCTTCCAGCTGATATTGGGAAGACAGGGGTTGGTTTGCGATGGTCCAGGGTGGAGCATCGACGGAGGGCGTTAGGCTGGGCTCTTGGACCTTCGTCTTCAAGCGGTGGCATGCTCCTCTACTTCCTTTGCCTGGTTCACGCTGGGGAATCCCTGCTGCCACTCTCGGATTATGCAGGGGAAGCTCCTCCTGCCACTCCCGGGATAACTGCTCGAAGTACCCATCATCTGGGTTCAGAAGGTCTTTAAGATCCTGTATCACCACTCATGCCTCATCTGTGCCTTCGTCCTGAAAACTGGTTTCTGGACCGAGGACTTGTTTGTCAGATCTAAAACAAGTTCCTTCTATCAATTCCTCAAGGTCCTTGTTTCCACCTTCCACAGGGGATTGCTGCAAGGGTCACGAGTCATTGACTGTAGAGGAGGGAGAGGGAGTAGGAGGTCCTATTCAAATATCGGGAATTCGGACTTGTGCGTCCAGGGGCTGCTTTGGAAGGTTTATGAGGCCTCAGCATGGATCGGAGTGATGGTTCAGTGGTCCTGGTTGGGCCACTGTCTGGTAGAGAAGGGGAATCTCGGGATGTTTCCCTTTCCCGAGTCGTGTCGCCTCACCTTCCTACACCTGCATGATCCGGGGGCATGATTGGTCGGCCAGCTCATCGGCATGCTGGATGGCTGTAGCTGTAGAGACATCAAGGGGGTAGGGCCGTCGTCTGTATGGCTCAGGTCCAGTTTTCTCAGGTCCATCTGCTTTATGTAGACCGCCATGTACTCGTAAAATGGAAGGGGATTGGGGTACATATTCTAGCCTAGTCCTATAAATACAATCCAGTACTTGTTAGGGCTAAGGAAGTGATGCCTGATTTATGTCCCACCACTCGGCTATGTGTAATAAACTCAGCGGTAACCAGTTCCTCATTTACATATAATGGGCTGCAGCATGGTGGCCAATATAATTTGTCTCACTAGTCTTGTTTTAATTGGATTGTTTATCACGCAATTTAATAAGTAAAGCCCACAAGCATATTAATGCTGGCCTAAAGCCCACAAGTATATTAACGCTGGCCAAGTATACCAATGTTTGGTTCTATCATTTACTGCATTTGTCTTATTCGAGGATATTAAATTACTTAACATCATAATCCAAATAAACGTGCAGATGTTGCGCTGAAAGTCTTGCCAAGAGATTACAGTAATGTATATAACATAAAGAGAAAAGGATGATGAGAGGTTTCTAGGCAGAACTGAGGACTGTTAAGAAATATTGGTTTCAACTTAAAATTTCAGACATTCCCTGTTATAATTATTATTATGTCGCAATTTTCTAAGTGTAAAGCTGAAGGAAAATATATTAAATTGTCTTAAAGTACAACACTTTGGGTGAGGAACTACAATACAATAATCCTTCGTCAACCAAACTACTAGAACCGAAAAACTGCAAGCCACGTAAAACCTCATCCTAGATTATTGTCTCCATCCAGCGAGAGAAAGTATAACTAAACTTTTGATTGGCCTCTTACAGTATATTTTTGATACTTTTCTACGTGTGAGAAGCTCCCCACAATGTCGTTCTTATAACCCCCATCAAATTGTAAATGATAAGTCTTGATTTATCACATACTCTAATCTATGTAAACATTTTACCAGTCTCTGTGCCATGGGTATAGGCGAATAGGGTACACACTTTGCACTCAGTTGGAGATATAGAGTGCAAGAAATTAAACTTCTCCTATTCATCTTCTGAACTCCCTTCTGTCTTATTATATGGAGTAACGAGTACCTTTGTAAATCACTTCAAATACATCAGATTTGTAAGATGCTGCCTTATTTAGAAACAATACCATTATTAATTAATTTCACACTTTCAAAAGTGAGAAAGAATAAAGCTCTTCCTTACTAATCACATAAATAAGAAACAAAATTTGCCTTACAAAGAACACATCCTCTTCAACTCTCGGTCACATTTCCAAGAGGGAGAAGCTCAAATATCTCATAATGTCCTCATACATTTTGAGAAGCTATTGTTCAGTCTTTCATAAAATCCTCTTCCTACATCTTACCGCTGCCACCAATACCTTACTCCTTATTCAGTAGGTCAGTGTGTACTACATCTGCATTGGAAGAGAGAGAGAGAGAGAGTGAGTTTACGAGGTCTACTGACCAATCTATGGCGGTTGAAGAATGACATTGAAATATAGAAAAGTTGAATGTTACTATCTAATATACAATACAAAAGAGCGATGGAAGACGAAAATGTTGGGGGTTGATGTAATATTTCCTCAAACAATAAAACATACATATTCCCATTCAAAGTCAAACACAGAATGAACAAAAATAGCTTGAGTTGAATAGTAATCCCCCCACAAAATAAGTTAGCGTAGTCTAAGAAAATGTCATAAGGGAATACAAATAATGAGATGATTGTGTATGTACTGCCTTGTACTCTTCAGCCCCCCCCCCCCCCTTTCCCCCAACTCACTCAGCACCACCCCAATTACATTGAATTTCCGAAACTGTCTCCTAAACACTATCTGATCCAACCTATTGTGGGTAATTATGGTATTTTGTTTATATGCTACTGAGGAATTTACTTGGCTTTACAATTTTTGAGCAATGTGTTTTAGGTTGTCCCCTGCGCTAACACACAAGCCTTCATATACTTCCTTTCAACTAAAACGCTCATCCACACCCCCATAAACCTAAATTTGTACATTTTGAGATAGAAAACATTCCGGGCAGAAGGCCAATTTCTTTATTTGACAAATGATTGCGGTGAAGCGTTCTCAAATGTCCACTGTGACCATCCACTGTGAATCTCCATATTGTAAATTTTGTGTGACACATGTGACGCACCCAACACCTCGAAACTTCACGCAATATTATCGGGGCCTCGCAAGAGTTACAGGCTACAGACAGCCCAATGTAGTGAAACAGGTGAGTCACAAAAAGGTGCTCCTCGGACCAAATAGTGTTAAGTATTTAGTATTTTGGTAACAAGAAGCGAATGGGACACCTACAGTAGCTAGGCCTATACTGGAGGCAGTGAGGAGGACCCATCACCACCATTGTTCAACACCTACAATACAACACCAGTTTTATGACCACATTTATATTCCATAAACACGCTCCGGCCGAGGGAGGTAAATATTAAATAGTGCTTAGTAATGAATATCCTCAAGATGTATTACTTCCTGTCTCTGGTACGGTCTTATGCCCTACACAGAGTAAGACATACAATAGACCAAACGTTATAAATGTGATATAGTTGTTCTTAGCGACACTAACGATATTATATGGACCATAGAAGTCAAGTACATTGCTTAGAATGGTGGTTAAACTACAAACATAATAATAATACAATAATGGTGGAACATTATTCTTAAAACGAGAATAACAGACCGATAGGTAGAGTGCGGAGGTACAGTCTAGCGCACTTATAACGCGTACACAAATGAGACAGTAGAAAATGGTTGCTGGAAACCTTTCAGAATACCCCCCCCCTCCACTACCCTTTCTCATATCCTAATTCTACCAAACAGTCTCTCTTTCTTGTTTTGATTAAATTAAACGAGAACCCACCCTCCCCGACCTCTATTCTCTCCCTCTCTCTTTCTTTATATTCGAAGCCTCTTTTAATCGTATAAACAATAGCATGGAAAGCGAGAGATAGAGAGAGAGATTGGGGGGGGGGGGAGAGCAACCTGTATGAATCATAACATTTGTCTGCACTAGCGAACACCACTTAACATATAGAAATCCCCTCCGTATTACGATGCCGGTTTTAAAACGTGAACAATCATGACTCAACGGAGCTAGTACAGTTGCTTGCACTTCTGTTTTACCTAGGCTCATCAGTTTGGTGAAATATACGAATTCTGGTTTTGATATTAATGTTTAGTATTTTATAATGTATTTTATAATTTTGTTGGTATTGCTTAGTTAAATATATAACATCCATCCAGACAATCCTGAATTGTTACATTATACTCAATCTGACCAGCATTATTAAAGGCGGAGGTACAGTGAACTGTACCATGTTTGTGCTATTTTGGGTGTACCCTTGATATTAATGGACGATTACGTGTATGATAGGACGGACCTTTCTAAACCATATATACTTTTGTTATATGATAAAACGACAACATTATACGGAAGCATAGATACACATGCCGAAGTCTCAGATGTGTTCATTCACATCTGAATCAAATGTACGATATATAGTTCAGTGCACTACTTGTTCTACCTATATCTTACAAAATTGCCTATAAAAAGCAAGCTCAAAATAATTTGTTCGAGGGCTACGCTAAGCCTATCCTCTCTCGTCAGGAGGAAACTTTTGATAAACTATGCTAAGGAGATTATTTAAAGCTTGTACCGTCATTTTCGGTTAATATGTACGATAAGGAGAATTTACAAACGGGGAAACAATAAGGACGACAGAGAATAATATACATTGTGATGCACTCTATCTTAGGGTTAAGGCCCCATTAATTACTCCTTCCATTTATCTATCCATAGCCTATGATAGCGCAGTTGGAAAGTGTGTACATGCTTAGATTGATATGCAGGATTCGAAACTGCATAATACATCGTAGGCTTGTCCACCATTCTTTTAACTTTCTTCGTAGCACAATGGATTAATGCACTGAATTTCGGTGTGAGCATCCTAGGTTCGAATCCCTGGACTGCCATAAGTATTTGTTGATTTCATTAATTGAGTTTAGGAGTAAAGTCGGTTGGTGGAGGTAACATAATAACATAAATTATAGAAAACAACACATGTATTAACACACAGTATATAATACAAGTAAATCATCGCTACGAGTGAACGAAAAATATCACAAACAACCATGAATACAAAATTACCACACTAAATGAACATATTAAAACTAGACTAGTTGTATTCACTTTCGGAATTTAAGTAGAACATGTAGGCAAGTCCTATTAATGTTGGTCCTCAGGCTACCTACACATTCCCGGACGTGTACAGTATGTGTGTGATAAGGGAGAAGCATCACACACAAAACAGCCACAGGAAAGAAAATCATATGTATACCTTGAGGAATTGATAGAAGGAACTTGTTTTAGATCTGACAAACAAGTCCTCGGTCAAGAAACCAGTTTTCAGGACGAAGGCACATAGAAGCCGTGAGTGGAGATACAGGAGCTAAAAGACCTTCTGAACCCGGATGATGGGTACTTCGAGCAGTTATCCCGGGAGTGGCAGGAGGAGCTTCCCCCACATAATCTGAGAGTGGCAACAGGGATTCCCCAGCGTGAACCAGGCAAAGGAAGTAGAGGAGCGTGCCACCGCTTGAAGACGAAGGTCCAACAGCCCAGCCTAACGCCCTCCATCGATGCTCCACCCAGGACCATCGCAAAACAACCCGTCTTCCCAATTGCAGCTGGAAGCCATCACAGCTCCATAGATCTCCCTTTTGACGTCCAAGAATATTAAGTTACACCCTGTTGTTAACATTATTCCTCCATTACAAACCCCAATGCACTAGCATAAACTAATGAAAGCATGATTGCCAGACTGCTCTCCATAGAGGACGGGGTCACCGCATGGTATTGAACAACTGACCTTCCCCTTACCTGGACCAGATGACTCGCCCAGACGATCGTGATAAGAAAGAAAGCCGACATCTAGTCGCACAACTGGCTAGCGCGTGTGCCTGGAGGCTATAGGATAGCTACCTACTTATTCCCCTTGTTACCTGGGAACTTTGCCACCTGGGCCACGATTGCCACCTAACACCACTGTTACAGGGAATCACAAGGTAAATGCATGGTATTCCAATTTCTAGTACCGGATCTTTTGTTATAGAAATGTTGTATACAGTATATGACGTATGTACAGGTATGTATATACTCAGGCACATACCCCATAGGTGGGGGTGACCAATTTAAGACAGAGGGTCCGGGACCACTTTTGCGTTCCCTCGCCCCTTTCTCTGTATCGTCTAGTAGGTGAATTTTACAGTATATATATATATATATATATATATATACTGTATATATATATATATATATATATATATATATGTAGTATATATACTGTATATATATATCACTGAATTTTTGTTTTGTTTTTTGTGTTTTTTTTCTATGTGATTGAGGGAGGCAAAAGGCATACCTGCCTATAGCGAGTGCCTCCCCCATAGTTGAAAGAGTGACAGGGCCAAAATCAAGTGACGTTCGAGCCAAAATGCCTGGACACACGGAGTTTGAAGCAATTTAAGTCATAGGAAGAGGGAAAGACTGATTCTGGGAGAGAGTTCCAGAGCTCAGATGTTGAGTAGAAGAAAGTTTGAGATTAACGTTTCACTCTTGGGTTGGAGAGTTGCAGACGGGTACCACGTGCCCTACGTAAAGGAGGTGGTATGCACTGGGATAGCTCTGAGGAACACTGATTATTATAGTAGCTATAGAATAGAGAGAGAGATGCAACATTGCGGCGGAGAGAGAGAGATTGCAGAGAGTTGGTGAGTGGACGGGAGTTAATGATACGAAAGGCCTTCCTTTCAACTTTGTCTAGGAGAGCGGTGTGAGAGGAACCTCCCCACACATGTGAACAATACTCAATACAATGATAGATTATCCCTTGTATGGCCATTGTATTACTGTTTTTGTCTTGTACTCTGTATTGAAGAATATATTTCTTGTATAATATACCATATGCAGAGTCCTTTTAAGTTTGCTTTACCTTCCCAGTTAAAGAACCCACATTGTGTACTAGCCTTAATATTATAAGCACTTCAGTATGATTCTCTCCCGAAAAAATATATTTGTTTGAGAATTACGTTTGTAATACCCTGTGTACCCAAAGAATTGTTATGTATTACATCTACTTTTAGAGGATTTTATTCAGATTAAGCCTTAATTAAATACAGATTTTAGGCAGGGATACTCTGGAAGTATCAGAATCCAGAACAAATATTTACTGCAATCATATGGCGAGGTTTCTTACATTGTAAAGGATATTTATATCTTATAGTTAACAAATTTAGGTATTCAATTCAAACCACATAATATACAACATAATTTGGCAAATCCTAGCAGATACCAGACTCTGATACAAATGTCCACCAATGTTTCTGGTGTGACACAGGCTGTAGGAATGGTTTCAAAGCCACTTAGCTAATCCGTGTGGGTTGGCAACTGATACCAAGTGATCTCGATTATAATTTCCAACGAGGTGGAATATTTTATACATACGTTACTCGATTGTGTTACTTTCAACTTTATCTAGGATAGTTGAAATTTCCTTATTTCTTATTTCGAATCGGTGTCAACTCAACCAGTAGACAAATAACCAACTTAACCATTGCTAAGTAAGCAAGTTGCAGCTGAAAGTTCTAGTCTAATTAAACCTAAGCTAACTTGACCTATCAGGTATGGTTGACCTGGTACTCGATGAGCTCAGGTAGCTGTTTGGTCGAATACTTGTATGCATGCGTAAAACATCAATACAAATCTGAAAGGTTGATATAGCTTTATATATGTTTTGAAGTAGATGATCACTCGATTTTGCTCTTAATACATATGGGTTTCAAAGTTTCTGTAACCGGCATATAACAGAAGGATCCCTCTTGTTATCGTGTTTAATAATTAAAATAACACAAATAATAGTGTATATACCGGTATATACAGCATATATTATATACGGTATATTTATATATATATACAGTATATATATTAACAGAAATCAAAATGAACTGAAAATTAAGAAGGACGAAAGTAGTAATGGAAGGAATAATAGTGTAACACAAAATAAAAAACAAGAACAAAATCGTTAACAGTTTCACGCATGTTTAAAGAGAGAGAAAGAGAGAGATGTATATGTTCGCGTGTATGCGTGCATGTTTGTGGGTGAGCTTTTGTTTGTGTGTTCCCATTACCCATGACACACAACAATATACTACCCTGAAGGTCCAGCATTACAGTGTGGGTCCCACATCTGAGAGCTGTTGGTCCGACATAAAATGCTTAGTCCACCAACCTTGAGTGCTATACTGCATATCATAAAGCTGAGGTGGAATTGTCATTTAGCTGAGTGAATAGGGATTGAGGATCTACTCCACTCATTCTCTCTCTCTCTCTCTCTCTCTCGTGACAACCATATAATAAAGTAGACGTGCCGTTTTGACCAAAATCGAAACGGCATACCCAACTCTGCGATGGGACACCATCATCACTTCTATTCACTATCACCATTAATCAGCACTACTACTATTCTAATCATCACTACTACTCTCACCATCATCACTACTACTCTCATCATCACTACTACTGTCATCATCACTACATCTTTTACCATCATCACTACTACTCACCATCACCACTAATACTGTCACCATCGTCACTACCATTATCAGACCTGTCATCATTATCACTACAACAACTATCACCACCATCATCAACTCTGCGTAAGCAAAGTGGTATCGCCCCCCCCCCCCGTATAGTGGGGTGCCACCGGCAAAAAAGTCTGTGGTTGTCGTCGTTATCGCCGTTGGACGGCTTTTCACCAAATTTCACACGAACATTCGGTGAGTGAATGCTTACGCAGAGTCGGTTATTATTCAAATTCTTGTAAACGTATTCAACAAATATTCTATATGAAGCCTGGCTTTCGGAACAAAGTGGGAATTTTTTTCACAGGTACTCTATTTAATTATTCTCTTTGGATTAAAACAAATATACATATCTTTGGTCAATTTGTGTTCCAACATTTTTAACAGCTTCACCATTCACATTCATATACTCTTGCTGTATGGAAATATAATTGTATTTGAAATGGAATAGGACGGATATTCAATAACGTACGTTATTCACAACACGACCACATCTATATGATTTTTTTTTTTTTTTTGCTCTCTATTATATCTATATTAGTATAATGCAGGTGATATAATTTCACATATTCGAAACTCAATACCAGTAACGTACTTAATACAGAAGGACGATACAATGAAATTGGTTTCTCTTCATGGCTGCACCTGATTCCAATTTAACTTTCAATTCATGTTAAAGAAAACAAATATATACTGGTGACAGTACTCAACAGTATTGCGAAAGTTAAATTACCTTCAACTGGTCCACTTACTCTTACCAGTCGATACTGTGAGATGGGAGTGAGGTAATTTCCCGGGGGGGGGGAGGGGGGGGGGTGTTAGGTAGAGGGGTATTAACTCTTGGGAAACTATTTCAATTGGAACTACGGCAACATACAATAATGTTAGTACTTTCATGTGATATGATAGTAACTCTGGCAATGTTATTTGATCAATCTCTTTATAACCCCTGGCCATCATGCTGTCCAAAAGTCACCACACATTAATTAATTGAAATTCATTCATAATAATGAGGTATGCAGTTTAGCTATCTGAAATATTGCCGTTTAACATAAAAAAAGTGATTTAGGAATAAAATTAAGAGTGCATATACCGAAGCTAACATGTTGTTATGGTGCACCAAGCGAAATAAAGAAAGTGCAAGCAGGAAGAAGAAGGAAAGCTGTCTGTAATGAGTGTCCCCCAAAAAAAATATTAAAAAGGGAGAGAGACCCAAAATTAAGTTACGTTGGAGACAATATATCTGGGCACACAGAGTTTGAACGAGTTAAACCCCTTCATCACGATGACGTAATTTGCATTTAATAATGGTTAACATTAGACGATTTTATTCAGCTTAAGAAGGGTCTCTAGGAATCTCTTTAAAAGATGTACTTTCTACCCTCTCTGGGCTTAATACTTCGAAGGCCTACGGCTCGGATGGTGTTCCTCCAGTTGTACTCAAAAACTGTGCTTCCATGCTGACTTCCTGCCTAGGCAAACTCTTATGTCTCTTGTCTCTCATCTAACGTCTTCCCTTCATGCTGAAAGTTTGCTCTCATTCAACCTGTCCCAGAGAAGGGTAGCTGCTCTCAATCGTCCAACTATCGTGCATCTCCAATTTTTTCGAAACTGTTTTTAATTCAAAGTCTCTTAAGCATTTCACTTCCGGTGGATGGGACTCATCAGCATTTGTCGGCAACCTGTCTAGGGGAGTAAACTTTATACAAATCTGCACTGCTTACCTAAGGGTGAAGCAGGTTAGTGGATGGACTAGCCACGCACCACTGTATAAAAATAGTGCTAAAAAGATACATAGAAGGCCTTGGAGTCGGATGGACCCTAAATTGAGTGGTCAATCCTGTAAGGCCTTCAATAAACTGGCATGAGTTGTCCCTCTTACATGGGATAGGTCCACTTGGGAGCATTTCCTGTATGGCTACCCTCATTAAGTGGAGTGGGGCGTCTGGCAGTAAATAAATAGATAGATAGATATCTCTTCCCATAAACGACTCTCAGATTGCCAGTATAGATTACATAGGGGTCGCTCTACTGGTGATCTTTCATATCTTAATATCTATTGGTCATCTTCCTTTCGGGACTTTGGTGAGTCGTTTTCTATTGTGCTAGACATATTGAAAGCCTTTGATAGAGTCTGGCACAAATCTCTAATTTCTAAACTACCATCCTTCGGTTTCTATCCCTTTATCTGTGCCTTTATCTCTAATTTCCTATCTGGCCTCACCATAGCTGCGGTTGTGGACAGCCATCGTTCACATCCTTAACCAACTATCAACTCCGGTGTTGCTCATGGTTCTGTCCTACCTCCAATTCTCTTCCAAATATTAATTAATGATCTTCTCAACTGTACCTCCAATACTATCCATTCATATGCAGATGACTCTACCCTACACTATTCAACTAGTTTTTCAAAAAAAAAACAGCAAGCAATCACTCAAAATTAATGTAATGATGTCATAACACACTTATCTTCTGATCGATCAACCATTTCTATTTGGGGCAGACAGGTTGCTGTCCAAAACCCAATGTATCCATTTATCTACCCATCAAGAACTCCCAAAGGTCTATTCCCTTATACTTCAACAACACACAAATCAACCCTTCATCTTCTCTCAGTATTCTCAGTGTCTCCTTTTCTTATAATCTCACTTTGAAATACCATATACTACCACCCTTTCTAAAAAATAACTTCCCAGAAGGTGGATGTGCTCAACCGCCTCCCGGGGTTCTTTACTCCTGCACAGCTTCTTGCTCTGTACAGAGGCACAGTGCATCCATGTATTGAGTATTGTTCGCATGTGTGGGGAGGATCCTCTCACTCAGCACTTCTTTACAAAATAGAAAAGAAAGCCTTTTGTCTCCTTAAATTATGTCCACTTACCGACTCTTTGCAATCTCTCTCTCTTTGCCGCAATGTTGCAGCACTCTCACTATTCTACCGCTATTACAATAATCAGTATTCCTCAGACTTCTGTCAATGTATACCAACTCCTCTACGTAGAGTATGTACCATCTGTCTTGCAACACAATCCCACCCCTACTCTGTGCAACTCAGACCCAAGAGTGAAACGATGCTCCCAAGCTGAGCTCTGGAACTCTCTCCCTGAATCCATCTTCCCCTCATCCTATGACTTAAGTATTATTTTTGGCAATCTGGCTCGAACATTCCTTGATTTTGGCCCTGTCACTTTCAACTCTGGGGGAGGCACTCGTCACAGGCAGTTCTGCCTTTTGTCTCCCTCATCCGCATAGAAAAACACAACTAAAATTATCTCATTTATACATTAAATCCCATAGGCCCTCTTCAAACATAACAACATTGTCTGATGATAGCCAGAATGTACTGCAAGAAGATGTTGTCATCGGAGTGAAGGGGTTAAGTCAACAGATGAGGAAAATATAGATTGAGAGAGAGAGAGAGAGTTTATTTGTTGAGTGGAAGAATGACAGGTCAAATGAGTTCACTCTTGGTTTAGATAGTTGGACAGAATAAGAGAAGATATATTATGAACAAGCTGAAAACAAAAGTGATTACTGTAATAGTGGTAGAAGAGAGAGAAGGAGATGCAGCATTGCGGCGTGTAGAGCGATATTGTGGATAATTAATATGAGGAGGTGAATTGATGAGACAAAATGGTTTTGAATCTACCCTTTCAAGAAGTGCGGTATGGGTGGAGCCTCCCCACAAATTCAAACAGCTCTCGATACATGAGCGCACAATACCCCTGTTCAGAGCAAGAAGCTGTGCAAAGGTAAAGAACCCATGGAGACAGTTGACCACACCTAACTTTTGGGAAGCTGTTTAGGATAAGTGGAAATATGAACTTTCCAAGAAAGTTCAGAGGTAAAAGAGACAACATAAATATTGTGAGAGAACGAAGGTTTGGTTTGTGTGTAATTGATGACTGGTATTGTTAACTGTCTTGACAGCAAAGCAAAGACAAAAATAAATACAAATAAAATACATAAATAAATATATACAAATAAAAACACACAACAAAAACAGCTTGTTTCATTACCCGACACGAATTAATTAGAGTAAATAGTATATTTTCTCATTGATATTTCAAATTAAATTTGTCAAAAGCCATTTCAATATGTCGAACACTGTGTAAACAATGACAATTCATTTGGGAAGTGACAAATTTCAAGTGATAAATGTCGTTCAAAGTGTTTTTCTCCATTTCCGAACAATCGTGCTTTCAATTTGTTTGGCATTGTCGATTCACCTCGAACAATGACGATTTATAAAGCAAAATATATAATTACTATGAAATATTTATTGTAGGGTAAACAAAAAGTCCTTCATCACAGAAAAAAAGGGTATTATATAATTATATCACAGACCAGACGCTATACACATCAAAGGTAATGCTAGATTCGGTTACAGAGACACAAAGGTATACAACAATAATGGACATTGGATAAAGATAAAAACATATGGTGAGGATACAACATAAAAGTGCCTTTCTCGGGCGGGTCAGCCCTTTTCTCAATGCAACGACTTGACTAGCTGCGATATATTTCTTAATTACACCCCAGGTTGTGGTGCCCTTGATTCCTTGCCATGTAGCTAAAGCCACATAGTCATCTCCTCCCGTGTAACTGTCCACCAAGCGCCGCCTATCCTGCTCCAAAACACGTTTAGAGGGCATGTTGAGGTGAAGTTACTAATTTCGACTATAACTGACCCTAACATCACCTCGATCCAATCAAATTAACCAATTACAACACAGTGTGAAGTACGATACTTAATCACACTAACTGGCTGTGTAAAGCAATAAAGTAACTTATATAATTGCCTGACACTAATTAATTGGCATAAATAGTACATTTTCTTCATGAAATTTCAAATTAAATTTGTCGAAAGCAACTGCAATATGTCGAACACTGCGCAAACAATGCCAATTCATGTGGGAGGTGGCCAATTGCAAGTAATGTCGTTCCAAGTGTTTGTTCTCCATTTCCGAACGATTTTTTTTTTCAACTTGTTTTGCATTGTCGATTTACCTCGAACAATGACCATTTCTAAAACAAAATTAATAATTGCTATGAAATGCGTCATTTAGGATCGATAAAACGTCTTTTACCATTGACAAAAGGTGTACATACGCATTCCAAGATCATTACAAGGTATGTCTTACAGTCTTTGTATGTGTCTAATAGTACATACAGATATTATATTATATTAAAACTATATATTTTTTTTATTTTTTTTTGTTCTATGTGATTGTATGTATAATATTTGCTCTTAAAAATGTTGTAACCAAATATGTGATTCTGTATTTAAGTATGTCATCATCTTGAATCACTACCATCCTATTTTCTTTTCCAAGACCAAGTCCGAATTCCCCAGGCCGCCTTGTGAGGCAGCAGAGAAAGCTGCACCTGAATAAACAGTCCAGAGAACGGACCCTAAACCCCGGAGATTACACCAGGGGCCCGAGCAACAAGTCCGTTATTGGAAGGAGTTGTAGTCTTCTTGCACTCTAGATCTTTCTTCATCAGTTAATTTGCCCTCGTTCATGATCAGCTTATCAACGCTTAACCTAACCTAACGCTAATGCAATGCCTTACTTTTCACATTAATCTGACTAAAACCAGATTATTGTATTCATGTTATGAGTGTCCTTTTGGTGGTAAAAAACTAAATATAAAACTTAATAAAGCAGTTGACTCACCCAGGCCATACCTAAGCCAAATAGATTTGTCTAATGATACATTAACCCGTACTGTACCATAGGATACAGTAATAAAAGTCCCCAGCAGTCCCAAGCAATGTGACAAAAATGGCAGGAGAGACCACCTATCCACCTCCAAAGATGAGGCAACACTGGCTCTGTCACCCTTCAGTGGGTTTCATATAAGATGAGAAGTGTTGCCAACACGGGAGCAGTGCTCAAAAGGTTGTGGTAACTGGTACAGGGTTGTACAGGCAGTTACAAGGAAAGTACATTACTGACGGATATATACGTCAATTGGACTGGGGGAGTTACTTGTCTACTGACGGACATATACGTCGCTGGGATTGGAGGGGTTAATAGATACAACAATCGTTACAGAAGTTCCAAGTTAGAATATCTAGCCTAACCTTAACCAAAAGTTATTTTGTATTTTGTTTTATTTTGTTAACGCCTACTATACCATAGGGTACTACCATAAATGTACCGCCCAGTACTAAGCAATGTGGCCAAAATGGCTTCAGAGGCAAGATATAACAACCTCACACCTCAAAAGATGATGAAACACGGACCCAGACATCCTGTGGTAGCTTGCAGCCAACCTAAGAAGTGTTGCCAATTCCTTAGAACAGTGTTTACAAGTCTCAGTACCAGCCACTGCCTGATACTGGCAGTTACAAGGACCGTATATTACTGACGGCTTGCAGCCGTCGCTGGGACTGTGGAGTGAATTATCTACTGTCGGCTGGCAGCCGTCGCTGGGATTGTACGGGTTAACCAAACCTGAATTGAGTCATGAAATCCAAGGGTATGTAATATTATATGGGTCCATCACATCATATCAGTTATTGCATGTAATTTTTAGTTCATTATGTTGTACAGTATCTTAACTTTAGTACTCTGGTCTATATATGTAATTATATATCTACATTTATCTTAGCCTAATGTAATCAAATCTTACCTTGACCTAGCTTGCATAATTAGTTTACTAAACCTTAATCTAGCTTATAATGTAACCGAATCAAACCTAACCTCATTGTACCTTAATCCCAACAGTGTCAAATTATAGGTTTGATTCCCGAAGGGAAGTAGAGAAAACCTAATATTTAGTAGGGGCCCCGGAATCATTGACGATGTTGCCTATTAGTATAATAGTCTCCATTCAACACCCACGTCAGTCGTTTGAATCAACCGCCGCAGGGAAGAACGAGTTATCTTCATAAGTGCTTACGCTACTTCTCTTATGGAATCGTCATAGATCGGGTACCCACTACGAAAAAACTTTCGTAAAAAATAAGAGAATAAATAAGGAAAACATTAATACTTTAACACCTTAAGAGCGGCCTATGCGGTTTATTTATATGTACCGCCCAGCGGGGTGTTTTTAGCCAAAATAGGGCTGTTTACGTGATCATTTTCATGCCTAAATAAGACCCAGAACGTAAAACAAGTATCTATCCCTGAAAGGGCATAAACAGAGCTTTCGAATGACACCATAACAATCCTTTTATGATGGCTAGTTTTCTTGCAATAACCGTGCAACGCGAGTGCAAAAAGCATGTAATTAGGCACTTTCCCCATACAATTCCTTATATAGCGAGTGAGAGAGGTAGGAGGGAGGTGAGATTCGTGTCAGTAGGTTCGCCGCGGTGGTCTGGAGCAGTCATACGCTCGCTACTCTCCTGCCACCACTTGTCTCTCTCTCTCAGCAACATTACGTGCTGAAATTGCCACTCGAGTTATGTCGAGCGCCGCCACATAGTCCAGCTTTATTTAACTCGACTTATGTGGTGAGCCGCTAATTAAGGGTTAACACTGTTATTCACAAGCTTCCCACATTTGGTGGATTTTCTTGCATTGTGGCTTCTTACCGCCTCTCGCCAAGCGCAACAATTCGTCCTTCAATGATATATCAAGATAAAAACCTCAAAATATCAGCGAATGGGAAGGGGATGGCTGGGAGGGCCTTCATCGTCAATGATTCCGGGGCCCCTACTAAATATTTGGTTTTCTCTACTTCCCTTCGGGAATCAAACCTATAATTTAATAGTGTCCCCTTCATCATTGACGATGTTGCCTGAATTCCAAGACTGAAGGGGGACATTCGCAATATCGTATCCTCAATAACCGCAGGGTTTAGTCAAGAATCCTTATAACAGGAAAAGATATTTTATTGTTTTTGTGCATACAAAATATAAAATATAAAATATGAAAGAGTGGGAGCAGTGCGTTGCTTCAAAGAAGCCTACTCCAACAACAGAGTCCTCTTACATGAGGTGTTTGTTGTAAAATGTGACCCATAGAGTTAATGCAAAAAAAACTCATCACCTTGACCCGGAACCTGGACTGATCTCAGCTTGTTCCTTTGGTCCATCTATTGAGTCACTTCGACCTATACCAACCCTTGTCAATCTAGTGCAAATTAGCATGGAACATTTATTGAGTCACTTCGACCAATACCAACCCTTCTCAATGTAGTGCAACTAGCATGGAAACCTGAAATTTACATATACAATTAACAGTAGTGTAAATTTGTTTGTATTATTTATAAACTACATGAGCTTTAAATAAGCTTTCAAAAACATATAATGCTTAAACCAGTTTTAATAACTAAACACATTTTTCCCTGAGTTTCTTAGATCGTACACATATATTTGAGCTTGGTCCGGCATATGCAATGCCTTGCTTGCCCTGCATAAACTTGTAATCCTGCGGAAGGGGGTTCTTCTCATGTACTAGGATCCACATATCCCCCCCCCCCCCCCCCCCCCCCCACACTTTTTTCTTAAGCCCCAAATGGGCATACACATCACAGTACTAATGACTAACGTCTAGAATACAAGTAAAACAAAAAGAGAGAGTGTGCCCTCATGCAGATCTCAAGAAAAAAGTTGGGCATTAGTTGAAAAACCGAATTTCTAAGGGAGATAAAACATGCAAATAATCCTGCACAGAAGGCACCTCCGGCGACTACCACCGACTCCGGCCAACTTGGCGTAGAGTAAGGACAATGTATGTTCATAGAGTAACCTCATAGAGCCAGATAATCAGCTGGCTATATCAGTTTGTCCGCCGGGGGAGGGGGGGGGGGGATGCCATAGAGTGTTTCTAGTTGAAGAGGATCACCCAAGACACTTGCAACCACTAGCTGGTAGCCCTGAGTGGCCTTGACCATGGCCCCACACCCCCGGCGTCCAAACCGGAACATGTAAAATCATTCTGAACTTAAACATATACAACTAAAATAAACAGTTCATCATCACTTCGAGGTCAGAGATAGCTCAGGGTCAGCGCGGCTGGCCAAAACAGTAAGGATTGAATGACCTCCAGTGTAAGCCGGTGGGAAACCGAAGTACCCGAAACGGAACTGAAGGGGATTCCAGTTCCCCCTTGTTATTGATTTTGTCATAACTACAGAAAAAGGTGAGAGCTGACACGTTCGGAAGGCTGTTGGCGAGACTGACAGAAGAGCAGAGAGAGTTGTCTAGCGCTTAAAGACTGCTATTAACGCTAACTTGTCTGGAGTCCTGACCGAAAGTATGAGACTTAGTGGCTGAATGCTTTAGCTCCTGTCAGATTAATTTAAATTAAGCCGCCATGCCCCACTTGCACGTGGCAGTAATTTTGTAATAAATTGAAAGAAAAAGAGAGCATCCATTAAGGTTTTAACCTATCACTCGAGGACCAAAAAGGGGGGAGGAGTCTATTACATTAAGAACAAAAAGGGGGGAGGGGAAGTTGAATAACTGATCCAGCCGCAAGTGACTGTCATTAGAGCATGGGCCTGCTGCTGAGCTGTACCTGACTTCGGGAATCATTCTGTTAAGTGGGCACAACTCGATTGAGCATATGGAGAGAGGAAAAAATCCCCTGTAATACTATGTTGATGGGAAGCCACCCGCCGGGACGAATCGTCACCTCTGACGGCGGGACTACACCCGAAAAAGCAACAGCCGGCATAGCTTGCTGAGACCTAATCTGCCTAAAAAACATTTTAACTAGCGAGAACCAATACTTGTTCGTGTTGTGCCGCACGTAACGCACAATGGGGACACCTTGGAGAGCCGACAAGTGTAACTGCAGGAAAAAAAAACCTAGTTGCAGTCCCCCACAAACTAGAGCACACAGATTTGCTGACTAGTAATACATCATCCTAAAGATACCAGGGTCACCGCCTGCCGGCGGACGGTTGTATCTGGCCATAATTTCTCCGAGTCAATGTTAGTGAGAAAAGCCCCTTTCTGTTGCGTGTCCGCTGCGGGGTTAGCGGTGTTCGCATACCGTCCCTGGACTGGCGATCACGTGTCTACCCGCTTTTGTTGTATCCCATCCCTAATGCAGAGGGTTGTATCATTCTATACGCAACGCCGCGTGAGGCAGAGCCGCGTGACTCTCTTTCCGGCGTGCGCTTGCGTGTACCGGCGCAGTCCGGTCGTGCAGAAGATTTATAAGGTGGCGCAGCCAATCCTTGGGAACAAACACCAAGTCCAACCTCGGAACCCTATTGCACCAGCACTGCTGAGGGAGAGAGGAGGACGGAGGGATGTAGAAAAGACTGCTATAATCAGTCCTAAAAGTATTCTAAATTTACCAGTAGCTGGAGCGTTGAATAACCGTCCGCCGGCAGCTGCACCAGTTGGGGAGACCTATTGGGGGGTCTCTACATTAAATTTAAACATCACCTTCACATCTCTCTCTGTCTGGTCATCAAAGAGCTTTGCGGTCTAGACCGGAGAGAACAAAATTCTATAATAAGCATTCTTAGGTAAACCCTGAGCCATACCGAGTCCGAGGAGCTGCCGTGATCTGACTGCCTCAAATAAGGCTGCTCGGATTTCTGTGATAGTTTGAGCCGGGGAAGGGAGATACTGTTGAAAAGCTTTGACTAATTCCTCCTTCCGCTGTGGGGGGTCCGGCATGGGTTTAGCAATAGCCAGGGCCGTATCCCTAGTTAACAGGAAGCTAATAAACTTTCTATGGGCATTATCTCTTACCAGAAATTCCCATTGGAGTTCAATAGGTTCTGGAGCAATGAAGGGCAAAGGAAAATTCTCTGCTGTTAATTGAGAGGCTATGAGAAAATAAAAAATGGGTAGCGGGACCCCCCCCCGGTTGTTGTGTCAGCCAGTCAAACTCGGTAATGGGGGGAGGTGGAACTGGGGACAAAGGGTTAGATGTAATATCTATCGCAAATTTTTGATGTTCCTGATCCCACGTTACCCATGGTCCATCGCCCACCTCACCCTGATTTAACTCTCTCTGGTCTTGATGGGGAACACATCTGTGAAACTTGCGAGAAGGCTCTCTCCACTTATACAGAGAATGACATCCATTAATGCCACAGCGTTCATGACAATCAGGGCAAATAGGAGTGTCTGGGTAAGGAGGGTCCTAGACCGGGAAATCCGCCGGAAGAGGAGTCAGTAGGCCTGGATTATATACAAAATACCGATAATTAGCAGGATCAGGTCTAGCATAGATAGGGACCTGTAACACTGTACCCTGAGCATCCTTAGCTCTAAAGACCTGTCTTCGGTTAACTACTATTGCCCACTCCCTCGGCACTGGGACCTCCCCTTGTTTCGATTTATGCCCTTCCCTTGTGTCACAGCTGTAACCCGAAGCCAGAGCCTTCCCGGTGCTTTTGGGGGGATTGTGTAAGTAATTGCGGCAAAATTGGGGGGCCAGAAGAGTGAGGGGTTGGGGGACAAAAAGGATCCGGCGGACTACTAGGCCTTTGGTTCCTAGCCAAAGAGGGGGACATGTATGGTTGAGTATCATCTGAACCGACAGAACTATCCTGTCGTAGACCGTCAGTCCGAGAAACTAAACTAGTGTCCATCCTAGTCAAGGGGGATCTATTGGAGGTAGAGGCAAGTAACAATTCATCCGCCGGCAATCCCTGAGTAGGTCGACCGGCGGAAGGGGGAGTTACGTTAGAAAACAGGGAAACATCTGTGAACTCTGGGTTCATTGACACTGGGATTTGAGTCGGGGCCATAGGGCGGACTATTTGTTCCGGCAACAAACCTGGGGTAACACCTAAAATCTGAGGCCAAATCTCCTTTACCGTAGGCAGGGGATTAACTGGAATAACCGGCGTAGAGCCCGTAGTCAATGGGCGGGTAATTATGCGTTCCGTCTCTGTCCCGGCGGAGGAGGTAGACTGATGGGGAACTCCTACATTGACATGAGGAGGGTGAGGCATAGACAAACTGTGAGGTGGTCCCAGTGCCTGATTGGGGGTTTGACCGCATTTTATAGCACACTGACGGATCACCTTCTGTAACAAGTCATTTATTTGCTCATTTGTAAAACCAGGGGGTATAGAATGTGTTGGGGGCCTAACTTGTTGGTCTATATGTACAAGAGTGGCTGTGTGTGTACTAGGACTGGGATCTAGTGCCCGACTGCTACTAGCTGTGGATGGGAGGCTCGAACTAAAGGCCGTTGACTCCTGGTCATGCGGCGGCGGTGGTTCCTGAGCGACCGTAGGTTGAGATTCTATGTCAATAGGGGTGGAAACTAACCCTAGCTGGCCCCTAGATGGTGAAAGGGCTGCCGCGTGAGACCTAATGGTCATAACCTCGTCTGATGTAAAGGAACCAGGAGACTGAGAAGGCGTATGAGCCTTACCGTCTGTCGGAGTGTGTCTGTTAGTTAACACTAGTTTGGAACCCTGGAGCCTAACTTGTACATTTTTCCTAATTCTAGTGGCAGCTTGGGGGTGGCCGGCGTCTGTCCCGAGGAGGCCGGGGAAAACCCCCGGCGTCCCCGAGGCGGGCGCCGAAACCACCGGCCGTGTCACCGTAAGATCTACTTGTGGAGAAGCAGGAGTCTCTCTAGATATCAGAACACGCCGTGGTGGGCTAGAGAGATTGGGGATTTTGTCTGGCAGAAACTCTGTGCTGTCCATACTCCGTAGGCGGCCCGCCGGTGGAACCGGGTGGACAGGTCCAGGTCATTCCGGTGACATTAAGCGGCTCTTCTTTGATGGGGGAGAGGAGCTCTGTGCCGATGTCGTGGAGGAAGTAGGAGACGCAAGGGTCAACAAAGGTAGTAGGGGGGTTTTGTGACTGGGGAGCTATGTGTTCATCAAATGAATATAACTCAACTACCCTTAACAATTCCGGATTATCACATAACAGTTCTATGTTAGCTACTTTTTTTTTTTTTTTTTTTTTTTTTTTTCTATATTCCAACTTACTTCCTCTCGGGCATAGGCTGAGAGCCTTAACATTCACCGCTTTACAATGAACAGTGAAGCCCGTGAGGTCTTGTTCCAGTCTAGGGAGTGAGACATGTGAAGCACGTAGAGTACAACGAGCACCTGCCATCTTGCCTTCACATGAGGCACGGTGCTCACTCATGGCCCGAAACGACCCCATCTCCGAAGCCACCTCGTTCCCGTGCTTCACTGTCTAACCCCCTAAACTCGGACTCTCACACTTACACACACACAACGCCACCTGTTGAGCAGATAACTCACCAGGCATTGCACCCCTATAGCATATTTTGAATATGGGAATATTCATACAGTGCTATTTAATCAGGGAACAATGAGGGTATTTTATTGACGTGTCGGTGGGCTTGTGGTAATGCACTGATACTAGGTACAGCACAAATTCCATCCCAATAATATCTTCCCATTGATACATCGGGATTTGAACCCGGGACCTTTGGATTACCAGGCCAGTGGCAAGGCCACTCCACCACACCTCCCCTTGAGAAGTATATGCCGTAAACTTGGTTTTAATATCAATGAGAGTGAGCAAACAAGATGTATCTTGGCCAGCGAGCCATTCCTCGAAAAGGTCTGAACAGACTGGACATGTGCGAGATGTCCACATGAAAGAGGCTCTGTCTAAGCATTGAACACACCTGATACACAGTCTATGCGCTGGTACCGGTATAAGAAGGCATGTAGGAGTTGAGCAGATTGTGAACAAGGGGATGATTCAAGAGACTCCTCTCCCCGGCGGGAACGTCGCAGTGGCAGGAGGTCCTAGGGGTTTGCCTGGAAAGAAAAAAATTCCAGGAATCAGTGCTCATAAGGATATACAGAGAGAGCCTCACACATCCTATACTCCCGGTGCAGGAAGAATAGTAGGCCACGGCCTCTCTCTTCTTCCCACCCCTAAGAGGGTGTGAACTGCCTCCTCCCATGCCCCTTGCCAACATGAGAAGAGGTTTTCACTGCAGAGGGCGAACTTTATGACATGGTCATAGGAAAGTAAGCCAACTGGCGGCAGTCATCTCTGTGCTATAACAAACACGCAAGCAGTCGCCGGGACGTTTACACACTGGGCCGCCGGCAAGGCGGGGTAAACGACACAATGTCAGAGTGCCAGCTAATGACGTAAGTCATAGGTGCAGTAGGCCCCCTGGCGGCAGGTATCGGCGTGCTATACAAAACTATCGCCACCCGCCGCCAGACCGTTTAACACTAAGCCGCCGGGAAAGACGGAGTAAACTTCAGAGGGGCCCGCCAGCACACCACAAACATGTGTTACACGGAAAAACATATCGTATTCCGCCGGACCTGCGAGGTTCCTGCAACGAGGAGGTAGAGGGCACCCCCCCACCCCCCCGACCAAACCCCCTACAAGGGAGAAAGAGAAACCAAGCATAACACCGGCATGGCGGATCGAACCAAAGGCTGCAGAACAGAGGCTGGCGGAACGAAAGGGGGGACGCTCGGTGAAAAGCACAACAACGAAAGAACCTGCCCAAGCGTAGGACGTCTCCCAGGACTCCCGGAAAGTGGCACACTAACCAACCGGGAGACCCAAGAAACACAGGGGACATAAATAAATCACAACAAGAGCAAAATGAAAGTACTCCCACAACTAGATAACCTACAGGCTTATCAAGGAAAAAAGTGACAGACAACACGGATGATACATGAGAAAAGAGCCAAAATGGGCGAAGAGATCGCCCCAAAATGGGGCCTCTCAGCAGGCTCGGACGCCAGAAGATCCCACAGCCACGTGTGACAATCTAAACCTGGCGCGTCTGCAAAACAAAGACAGGGTCCCATCACCCAAAGCTGAACTAAGGAACAGCTAACGATAACTGAAAAAAGCCTCCTAAGGATAAAGCAAAAAATAAGGCGCATAGCAAAAAGAAACACCACGCGGGTGGTGGCAAAAATGAACACGAGTAAGTGCATGAACGTACCCTAATTTTAACACTTCCTGCGGGCCAACAATAACACAACCCGTGCTAGCTAGTCTAAACCCTGCTCACTATCTCCCTGATATATACAAATGAGAAAAGACTCACTAGAGGAGAGCGAACGTCGAATGAAGCCGGAGCGCGGGGGCACACGTGTAGACAGTAGGCCCGCGAGGAAGAGAAGGACGAATTGTTGCGCTTGGCGAGAGGCGGTAAGAAGCCACAATGCAAGAAAATCCACCGAATGTGGGAAACTTGTGAATAACAGTGTTAAAGTATTAATTTTTTCCTTTTTTATTCTCTTACTTTTTACAAAAGTATTTTCGTAGTGGGTACCCGATCTATAACGATTCCTTAAGAGAAGTAGCGTTGCACTTATGAAGATGACTCTTGTTCTTCCCCGCGGTGGTTGATTCAAACGACTGACGTGGGCGTTGAATGGAGACTATTATACAAATAGGCAACATCGTCAATGATGAAGGGGCCACTATTAAATACATAAATTCTACACGCCTCAGGTTTTGTGTAATGAGCATGCTATGAGTGCACAAATTAATTCAGTTTGGCACCAAATCTAGGCCACGGGGATGGTGCGATGGGTGTTGCTACATGTCTAGCATAGATGCTATAGCCACATTTCTTGAGTCTACAGCCCTAAGTGGCAACATTACAAGCTCAACTTTGGGAAGAGGGTCACGGTGTGGTGGTCATGGTGGGTGGGTATGGGGGGTCGGGAGAATGGAGATGAAAACAATAAGAAGAGAGATTAAATGAATATGAGGGAAGAAGGGAGTTGAAGAAGGGGGCGAAAGGATAGAGGAATACATGAAAGAGGGAGATTGGTAGGGAATATAGAAAAATATAATAGTGCCGTTCTCCAGAAGGTGGAATAACGGTAAATAAGGAGACGTAGAATCACAGAAGTAAAAGCGAAAGAGAGAGATTAATATCACACACATTCACTCACACACACAGAGCCACTCACAAGCCAGTCAGAAAATCAATATTGACTCAGTGACTGGGGACGTGAAAGGACGTGTGTTAGTGTCATAAAGAGTGATAGAGCAGGAGAGAGAGAAAAAAATAATCATAGGATTATGGAGGGTAGTGAATAAGAAAGAAAGTATGACCGGTGGAAAACCTTGAATTGGGAAGGAAGAAAGAATGAGCAGAAGTAAAGAGAAAATGAGAGGAGAAAGTGGATAGAATATGAGATAGAACAAAATAAAGACAGAAGAGAATAGAGAGGGAAACAATATATTGGGAAGGACAGAATAGTGTATGAGAGGGAGAGAGATCCCCCTCCTAGAAGGTGTGGAGAGAGAAGTGAACTAAAGGAATACAAACCAAAGACTAGCAACTTATAGGCACACTCGGCCTTGCATGCAACCTATGGGGATCTCTATCTCCACTTTTCATTGCCCGGTGAGTAAATGTTTTCCACTTTTCCATGATTTTAGAATATGTACACTCACGCATACCAAAGTTGCTCAGGGGTGAGTCCTTCCTTCCCCTACTCCTCCCTGGGCAGGTGGAAGGGGGGAGTCGTGTCCAAGTCTACCCCACCTTCTACCCCCAAACAATCCCCAACTCCCCCACTGGCTGATAGTTTGTGATTAGCAACTTATGTTCTCATGTCTTGTAAATTATAGCTAAGCCATCATTACACACTCTTACAATGGCCAACATTTAAAATGGCTTAGGAGTTTAACCCTCCGGATCCGGGGGCCCTCATATGAGGCGGTTCGCTGTGTCCGGGGCCATTTTCGTACAGTCAAGCTTCATAATTCAGTAGCTACTGATTGAGACCACCTACAGGTAGAGCAGTCAGGTTTTTTGCAAATTGTAGAACATCTTGTTGTTTGTAGACTGCCGTTGAGATGACATCGCTACGACGCGTGGTTGCCGAGTTATGATGATTTTAGCAGCGATTTTTTGCCGCGATTTTTACCTCATATGAGGCCTCCCGGATCCCAAGGGTTAATATAATATGTAATTGTATTCTCAAAATGAGTTTACATACAACGTCGGTTACTAAAATTTCGGCTGTAGGGGTCTTCTCTCTCTCTACGACCAAGGTTTACTGTGATTTGAATATGATGATACCGTAATTAAATCTAATCTCAAACAGTATAAAGGAAAACATATTCACCATCATTGCCATACACATCAACGTGCCCTCTACCATCTTATCATAGGTTCTCAAAACACTTACGGCAGTCAGGCCTTTTTAATAGATAAGGAGAGGACAAAAGGCAAATATTGGCTGGAATAGTGTTGCGAATGTTACTGATATTTTTGTTTATCATTTCATTCAGATTGTCCCATTTATGCATACCATACATACTATAAACGGTTTGTTTCACTCTATATGGCCTATACACTCATTTTTCAATCAGTTAAGTGTAGAACTCTATGTCAATTAAAATCAAAGTGGGTGTTAACTTATAGTAAGTTTTAAATATCGAGTCCCTGAGCAGCAGTGTTTGCCTTCTCACTTCCCCCTCCTTTGTCTCTGTCTGTGATCCCAGCCTCTCATCTCTACAAACCCTTAATCTTAAGATTAAGGTTTAACCCTCTCCGACATATGACGCGATTTTGAGCCGATTAGGGATACTTTAAGGCCTTTGTTACCATCAGGGGTATTTAGAAACCTTTAGTTTAGTTACTTCAACCTCTGCAGTTGTCTTTGAGTTAGCTCAAACTTTAAATCAAACTTTCTCCACAAGCAGGCAAATAAACTTCTAAATAATCCAAATTATAACAAAATATTTTGGTCTACTCTTAACTCATTCAAATCCAACTTCACAACTGCTTCATCCATTCCACCATTAAACTCTCCGACTGGCAATCTTGTAAGTGACCCACGAGGTAAAGCTAACCTTCTTGCAGATATTTTCTCCACCAACTCAACCATAGATGAAATAAATCAAGATGTCCCTGTACTTAATTTTAATTCGCCTGAAATTCCCTCACTTAAGATCCACACCAGACATGTCAAAACTATTTTGCAGAATCTCTCAGTAGATAAGGCTCCTGGTCCAGATGAAATTCCTCCAATAGTACTTAAGAATTGCTCCTTGGTGCTCGCTCCTGTATTGGCAAAACATTTCCGTCTATGTACTCATACCTCATGCTTCCCAGTACCCTGGAAAGAAGCAAACATCCATCCAGTTCCTAAAAAAGGTGCCTCTTCAGATCCATCAAACTACAGACCAATAGCTATAACTTCCACTCTTGGTAAAGTCTTTGAAATTATATTAAATAATCACATAATTAAGCATCTTGAGAATAATAAATTAATCAGTGATAGGCAATATGGTTTTAGACGATGTCGATCAACTGCAGACATTCTTTGCCTTCTTACGCATCAAATCAACCAAGCTACAGACCAACATGGTGAAACACATACAATAGCACTGGATATATCAAAGGCATTTGATAGAGTCTGGCATCAATCCTTATTGTCGAAGATGTCACACTACGGCCTTGCATCATTAGTTCCACTAATTTCTTCTTATCTTCATAACAGAAAAATATGTGTAATGGTAGATGGCCTTTATTCTCAATTTCACTCAATAAATGATGGTGTTCCCCAGGGATCAGTTTTGGCCCCAACTCTGTTCCTCATTCATATCAATGATCTCATATCTACCACTCATAATCCAATACATTCCTATGCAGATGACTCAACACTCCACAGTTCCTTCACATTTACCAATTCTTTCACCCAACCCGATCTTATAAATTCAAAAATAAGCACTGCAATTTCTCTGAACCAGGACCTTTCTAGAATTGAAGAATGAGAAAAAAGAATCTAATTTCCTTTAATGATGAGAAAACCAAGTACATTCAATTTTCTAATAGACAGAATCTCACTGACTCCCATATATTTTTTAATGATGTAAATATTCCCACTTCCCCTAGTATTGACATTCTCGGTGAAACATTAACTACTAACTTGAGCTGGACACATTATGTTAGAAGCATTGCTAAGAATGCCTCTAAAAAACTGGGACTCCTGTACAGAGTTCGAGAATTCTTCACTGACGAGCAGTTGGCCGTAATATATAAAAGTCATGTGCATTCTCAGATGGATTACTGTTCACCTCTGTGGAGTAGAAGTGGAGTGGTTGCAGTTGGACAGAATTCAAAATAAAGCTATTAGATTAATCAATAACCCTGCAATCACACAGGACCTTCCTACATTATCCATACGAAGAAACGTTGCATCCCTTGCATTATTCTACAGATATTTTCACAGCAATTGTTCCGAGGAACTTGCTTCAATTGTGCCGCCTCTCCACATCTTTCCCCGTAGAACTAGGGCAGCTGAGAGCGCCCATGAATTTACACTTTTTCCTCCACAATGCAGAACTTCTGCTTATCAAAATTCATTTATCCCTAGAACTACTACTCTTTGGAATTCACTTCCCTCGAATTGCTTTCCACAAACTTACAATATACAAATGTTTACATCCAGTTGTTACAAACATTTTATGAATGGAGGATGCCTTTAGGCACATGGACCTTTTTGTTTTATCTGTGTTTTTCCTTCCTCCGTTCATTGTCTCTTAAAAAAAAAAAAAAAAAAAAAAAAGCTGTGGGCAGAAAACTAATTTTGGAGAGGTAATTATAAGAGTGAGAGAACTCTATTTCTTATTGCTAATCTGGCAACCTCTGCGTCATATGAGTCTGAAGGGGTTAATAGACAGTTCTACCATCAACTCTCCTCTGTGTATCGAATGATGCAACATTCATCACACACACAAATTCAGGATATACCCCATTCAGACCTGTTAAGTCTTGGTCGTAGAAGTTCGGACTTCTCCTTCTTGTTGTTAACGCTTGGCGGCGCTCCGGTCAGGTTTGTTTACAAACATTTTGCCGCGTGGCTTTCAAAGCATGCTTAAGGAAGCTTTCAAGCTTACAGAGTTTAAAAGGACACCCGGGCTCCGGGCCTTGCAAGGTGTGTCCTTTTAAAATGACACCCGGGCAGGAAGGGTTAAGAGTGTGGCTGTTAAGTAGTGTAGCCATTTTGGTTGTGACCGGTAAGGAGTGTAGGTGCTTTAGAGTGTGGCCCTTTTGGTTTTGGCCATGTATGTTTAACCCTTAATTAGCGGGTCCCGCCTTAAGTCGGATAGAGAACCAAGGACAAAAGAGCGGGTCCCGCTTTAAGTCTTATGCGATTTTGAGCACATAATCGGCTCTGAGAGAGAGTCCACGCGGTGGGAGGACCGCGGGCAGGCTCTGACCGTTCAGCGTGGACATAGTCCTGCCACTGACACTACCACCAGATGTCTACACCTCCCTGGTCCTGTGATACAGGGTAAAAAATGAGGAAATGACTGTATTTTAGGGTTTTCCCCTTCGTATTGCAACATCGTTGCAAGAGAACCCGTGGTCGTACAAGGATGGTTCAGGTGTCATTGGAAAGCTCAATTATCGCCCATTCACGGATACATAATTTTATTACACTCTGGCTCTTCTTTATGCATGAAAAAGAGCATGGAATGAAGCTCGTTTAGGGTAAATCTGCCCGCTTGGCAGGTAGTAGCGTTACAAAACCAGCCGATAGGGAGGTGTTAAGGGACTGGCCGATAGGTAGTGTAGCCATTTTGTTTGTGATTTCTAAGGTCAGTGGCCATTTAGGAGTGTGGCCTTTTTGGTTGTGACTGTTATGGAGTATAGGCGTTTAAGAGTGTGACCATTTTGGTTGTCCTTAAGCAAGTCTAGTTTCTAAGAAAGGGCCAGTTAAGATATGGCAGCGAAGGAAAAAGCGGTTCATTCATGGGTGTGTTTGGACTCTCACCCTCACTTAGCCCATTCAATTCTGGTGACATGCTCTTAATTATATTACAGCAATTATTAACACTTAATTCACTGTGCCCGTCATACGACGGGAAAGAGAATATTGGCCACCCCTGCGGTGCCCGTCATATGACTCATGCCCTTTTAAGGCCATTATAAGCGATGAGAGAGAGAGCGAGCATTGAAAGGACAACAGGCGGGCTTCGTCCGCTCGCGTCAGTGGCGGGATCAATACTGAGACCTATTGTATCTGGCCTCCACACCTCACAAAAATAAGGATAAAACTGTTAAAAATACCTAATTTTAGGGTATATTCCCTTCCACTTGCACGATCGTTGCAAAATAGTCCATTGGTGTACAAGGATGATTCAGATGACATTGGAATGCTCTATTATCGCCCTTTCACGGATATATAATTGTATTATGCTCTGGCTCTTGTTTATGCATGAAGAAGAGCATGGAACGATGCTGATTTTTGGTAAATACACCCGCCAGGGTCTACGGTGATACACACACACACCAGTCTGCTGGTAAAAAGCGAATACAATTAAATAAGCTTAGGATATGCTGCTACCAACTATATATTTAATTTAAAACCACTTAAAACTGTGCAAAAGAAAGTTTTGTTGTTATGGAGAGCGGTCCTCGAAAAACACAACCATACACACTCACAGTCGGTCAGTCAGCTGACTTGTGCTTGTAACAAAGCCCAAGTCAATCTATTGATAATTTTTGGCAGTCCCAATTCTCCATACCAAAAATGCCTACAGTGGCCGATAGAGGCGTTGGACGCAATGTTTACCGCGGTGCATTGTGGAAAATTGGCGACATCGCGGACCTATCCACCCTCCCTCTCCTTCAACATTTTATTATAAGCAGTTGATCAAAATGTCTGTAGCTGATACATACTTTGGTCTACCACTACCACTTTATCTAACACTAGCACTTTATCCACAGCTACCATTGTATCCACCACTAACATTGTATCCAAAACTAACACTTTATCCACCAATACCACTTTATCCACCACTACCACTTTATCTTACACTACCACCTTATCTACTACCACTTTATCTACTAATACCACTATATTTACCACTACCACTTTATCTAACACTACCACTTTATCTAACACTACCACTGTATCCACCACTACCTCTTTATATATCACTACTACTCTATCCACCACTAGCACTTTATCTACCACTACCACTTTATGTATCACTACCACTTTATCCACCACTACCACTTTATCTACCACTTTATACACCACTACCACTTTATCTACAATTACCACGTTATCTACCTCTACCACTGTATCCACCACTACCACTATCTAACACTACCACTTTATCCACCACTACCACTTTATCCAAAACTGCCACTGTATCCACTACTGCAATGTTATCCACCACTACCACTATATCTACCACTACCACTTTATCTACTAATACCACTTTATCTACCACTACCAGTTTATCCACCACTACCACTTTATCCACCACTACCACTTTATCCACCACTACCACTTTATCCACCACTACCACCTTATCTAACACTACCACTTTAACCACCACTACCACTTTATCCAAAACTACCACTTTATCCACTACTACAACTTTATCCACCACCCTGGATCACATTGTAATACCTGCACCCGATATGAGCCACTTAGAACATACTGCCAACGTTGATATTAGTTAACTTAGATTTCTTTACAAGTGCACAACGAAAAACAAACCATTACACTACATTAAATATGTTATGTTGTGTATTGTGTGATTTCTAATAATAGTGAACATTGGCAAAGAACTAATTGCATTTGACACTTACACAATACACAGAGTATGCAAAGAAAAAAACAAAACAGGAAGAAGCATTTGCGAAAAGTACACAACCATCACCCAACATGACTTTACTGCAGAGCAAGACTTAGTGTTATCGAGTTCAAATCTTAGTCAAGCTGCTGGGGAATAACTAAGATGGTCTCGGCGTTCCTGTAGTTCTACAATATCCAAGGTTGTACCGAATCGTTATGATACTATCCTCTATATTATCTCCATGTCAAAACAATATAACAATGATTTCGAAAGCATTCAATATTCTCGGGACCTCTTGAAAGATACAAGGTACTGAAAATGCTACAGTCTGGAGGTTGGACAAATTACCAAAAACATAAGAATGCACTCTAAATTACTATTGATAGAATACAACAGTAGCTTTATATCGGTTATCCACGTTGACGGGCGATCATCTCGGTTCTTTAAAATAATATCCCTCCCCGTCTCATCTATCAACACCACCTCCTCCTCCGAAACTACTGTCAAAAAGGTGATGTAAGAAGTTTTTACTGTTCAGAGTCACACATACACATACACACAGACACACTATTTACACACACATATTTTCTTCTGGGTTGTATTGTATTGTTATCCTGATTGCACAAGCATGTGAAGTGAACCAAACTTTTAGCCCCGTAATACGAACCAATGACAAGAACACAATGCAAAACCACATATTTATGTGGTACTTGCCCGGGTGACCAACGTAGGGGGAAGGAGACAGGGGGATGTTGTGGCGGTTTGTTCCCCAACGCTGTTCCTCTTACGACTTACAGTTCCAGGGGGTAGGTCCACGACGAAGACGCCGGCACACCACCTACACCAGGAAACTAAAGTCCTCAAAATCATGTATCACCTTGATATGAGAGGCACACCAATTCTCGCCTCCACAAACCAACACTACCCACTACACTACATGGCAGAACATCCACACACACCAAGAAACATCAAAACAAGACCTAGCACTTGATTTCATCCACAAATATTGTCTTCACTCGCCTCTCGCTCACCCCAAACCAGCCTCCAGAAGCATATTCATACTCAATTCGCCTACCGATCCATCCAGCCACTCAAAGACAACACTCAGCTACATGCACGGGCCCCTGAAGTCCATCCCTTCTTTCTCTCGAGGACAGTCCACCTGGCTAGGCTAGGGCACCATCCAGCCCTTCTGAGTTATCAGAAGAGGCTGGATGACTCCGGACACCGGTCCGGGCTGTAACACAACACAGCACACTATCAACTACATTATGGAAGACTGCATAACACACAAACACTTACACCAATTACACGATCCAAAATTAATAAAAATTACAAGTGAGAGTGTGCAATGGGAAGAAGTTTTAAGAATATCATGTAAATGCAAGCTAAGATAAAATAATTGTACTCTTAATGTCCTTAAATATGATCATATGTGTTTATGGAGCATAAATAAATTGTATACAGATACATTGACAGAGAGGCAATTGTATAGATACAGACAAAGAAACAGATGGATTTGATATAACTGGATGAAACTCATTTCGGAAATCAAGACCCGCTGGAACAAACAATACAATGCATTATTGTCAGAGAGATGTTCGAAACTTTCTCAATACAAACTCCCAACTATGCTGAACAATGCCGCAGTCGCCAACTGTCCTGCTGTGGTGTTTGTTTATGCCACCTTTCACTCAAGGAATCAAAACTGTTTATTTGGTAATAAGAACATATGAACATAAGAAAATGGGAGTCTGCAGAAAGCCGATTGGCCTACACAAGACAGATCTCTGTCACACCCAACCCTAATTATAAGCCCAGCTTAAAAACACCATTAGGACTTACCTCACCGAAACGGTCAGAGGTCAGAAAAACGGGGATCTGCAGATCCCCACACCTGGGCCACACCTGACAGATCACCCTCACACCCAACCCATCTCGTCCATATGCCTATCTAATTGTATCTTAAAGCTCCCTATCGTTCTTGATCCCACTATAGCACTTGGTAGCCTATTCCACCTATCTACAACTCTGTTACCAAACCAATATATGCCTATATCTTTCTTGAAACGAAATTTATCTAATTTGAAACCATTTGTACGAGTTCTTTCGCCATCACTGAGCTTTAGTGCATTTTTCATGTCCCCTTTATTAATCCCACTAACCCACTTGAATACCTCTATCATGTCCCCTCTAACTCTGCGTCTCTCTAACGACTGTAAGCCTAATTTCTTCAACCTTTCTTTCTACGGAAGATTTGTAATATTATGGATCATTTTTGTCATTCTACGTTGTACTCTCTCCAATGAATCTATGTCCATTCTGTAATAAGGACACCAAAATTGAACAGCATAATCCATATGGGGTCTCACTAATGACAAGTAAAGTTTTAAGATAACATCAGCAGGTCTGTTACTCACACTCCTAGAGATTAACCCGAGAATCCTGTTTGCCTTGTTTCGAACGCTTATACACTGTTTTCTAGGCTTCAAATCATTGCTAACAAACACCCCTAGATCTTTCTCACAATTCGAGTTTTCTAATTCCATAATAGCGTTTATATTTAACATTTGTATGCATCTTCCCTATCTTTAATAGCTTGCATTTGTCAATGTTAAACTTCATCTGCCAATTTACTGACCATTCGTATAAGGTATCTAGATCCCTTTGGAGGCACTCTATATCTCTATCTGAATCAATTTTGCTCCCCATTTTGGTATCGTCTTCAAATTTACTTATCCTACTATAGTTATACCTAAATCAAGGTCATTTATGTATATAACAAACAACAGAGGACCTAATACAGATCCCTGGGGGACACCACTTTTGACTGCTCCCCATTCTGACTTCGTACCATTTATGCTGACTCTCTGCTTCCTACCAATTAGCCATGACCTAATCCATCCCAACAACGCCCCACCTATTCCATGCGCCTCAACCTTTCTCATCAATCTCTCATGGGGGACTCTGTCGAAAGCTTTACTGAAATCTAAATATATTATATCATATGACTTGTCATTATCTACTGCTTCATATACCTCTGAGAAAAAACTAAGCAAATTAGTAAGGCAAGAACGTCCCTGAGTGAATCCATGCTGAGAAGAATTTATTAAATTAAATGTATCTAAGTGGTTTCTAATTTTACTAGCAATAATTGACTCTAGTAGCTTTCCTATGATTGATGTAAGACTAATGGGACGGTAATTGGATGCTATTGATTTGTCACCTTTTTTGAAGATCGGAACTACGTTTGCAAGCTTCCAAGCTTCTGGAAGTATACCTGCCTCTAATGACTTGTTAAATAGAAATGTTAATGGGTTACTTAACTCATCCCTACATCCTTTTAATACTCTAGCATATACCTCATCAGGACCAGGCTTTCAGTCTGTCAATTCCTTAACCCTTAACCAACGGCGCACGACATCTGTCGAGTTAAATAAATTTGGACTATGTGGCGGTGCACCACATATGTCGAGTGCCATTTTCAGCACGTAATGTTGCTGAGAGAGAGAGCTGAGCGGTGGGACGAGCGTAGTAACCTTATGACCGCTCCCAACGACCACCGCGGACGTACTGAACTGTATACCACCTTCCTCCCCCTTCTCTCACTCGCTACACAGGGAATTATGTACGGAAATTACCTTATTTTAGGTTTTTTGCACTCGTGTTGCACGATCGTTGCAAGAGAACCAGTGGTCGTACAAGGATGGGTCAGGTGTCATTGGAAATCTCTGTTTACGCCCTTTCAGAGATATATACTTGTTTTACGCTCTGGGTCTTGTTTATGCATTAAAATGAGCACGGAAACAACCCTATTTAGGGTTAAAAATAAACGCTGGGCGGCACAGTGTAAAATACCCTACCACCCGCTCTTTGTGTGTTAAGCACATCATTTCTACTTATAGTAATGTTTGTTTTACTCTGTTATCGTGGAGATTATTTGATATTGTATTGTGTCTATCTGTTTGTTGTATTGTTCGTTTGTCTGTGTATTTGTTTATCTGTTAGCAGGATGTATTTAATACATACAGTTGCATTAAGTTAGGCCTTTCTCACTACCTTCATGTCTTACCGCAAAACAAACAATTCGGCTTTTCATAACATCTAAAACACCAAGCTCTGCTCACTCACCTAAATATATCTATCTTCATGATACATACTGTAATAATATACTAGTTACCCATGGGTTTCATACAAACATTTAATGGTGATAGATTATTTGGGTATGCAACCCTGCTCTCCAGGATTGTACGCATGGTGAACGTAGATATTAGAGCGAGTTATTTGTTTAACTTATTATATCTATAGTTGTTGTTATTATAAATAGTGGTATTAGTTGTTATGCCGTGCTATAATTCTGCACGCTTTAAGTTGGTTCACTATTTCCACCTTAGGAAAGCTTTAGAACTACAACACTCAACTTGAACAGTTGACTCTAATCATATGAATCTTAATCAAATCAATCTCCACAATGTCACAGAATACACAATTGCGGTTCACAAGTTTTATTTCATTAATAGCTAGGGTACACAGCACATATAAATAATATCCGAGTCTTACTTATGTAGAAATAAGCTCAGTCATACACATGGAATAAATATAACTATTCCTGTATCATATGTGAACAATAATAAAGGTTGTTCTTCATCAATAATAGTATCAAATAAATGCAAGATGATGATTATACATATACCTGTATAGCATAACGCACACAGAGCGGTTAGTCTCAAACAATAACTGATATCCTGAGGTAAAAATATACGCGAGGTAGAGTGTGAATTAAGGTTTGGTCAATAGTACTGAGGTCACACGTATTCAGTGATGGCAAGGTATGTAATTTAGGATTATTATGTTTTTTACACCAACCAACTTTACATCTAAACTCAATTAATTAAATCAACAAATATCAGATGATGTACATATAACGTGAAAGTTAAGTCGATATGTAGAGGATATAAATATATATTAACTCATATAGTTACAAATGTAGATATTGTGACGCTCCTGCATTGTAGCCACGTGCGGGTATGCGCGCGTGTCGGCTGCCCAGCCGTTTAGAAACCGGCTGGCGGCAGCCGGCCGGCCGGCTTTTCCTTAGTATATATCCTATGACAATGTAACTAATGTTTGGGATATTCTTATGTTGTTTGACAGCTTGAAGCTGCCCTTATTCTTAACCAACGCATCTTAGTATATTTTATTCTCGATAGTTGATTGTTTCATTATAATATATAAGATGTAAGTCTAGTGAGAGTGGGAGGAGACGAGCGGGAGAGAGAGACCGGCTCGGGGACGTTGCTTCATGCGGGCGCGGAGAGTCTAGCTTGGGACGAGCCTGATGTTGCCAATTTGATCGCAACGTTAGGCTTAGTTTCGACTCACGCAAGGGGTAGAGGATTTTGACCCGGCAACGGTGTTGAGTGTTGCCAAGCATGGGATGTATTTCGCATGCCTAGGGTGGGGTCTAGACAGATTCAAGACTCAGAGCTCACCTCACTGTCGTACCCTTCGGACCACCTTGATATCTATCCCTCTCAACCCCCACTTAGAAACTTTCTCTCTTACTTTGTATACCTTCTTTCCACTACTTCACCAATCTATTTAATTATCCCATCCCCTTGATAGACCTTATATCTATTATTGTATTAACGACGAGCTCTCAGATAATTAGATAGGATATTGGGTCTTATGAAGAGATGTAATTGTTAATGAGACCTAGGAAGCTTTTTTTGTTGTCTCATATTTGGTGGTTTCATGCTTGCTAGTGTGTTCTTGTGGCAGGTGAGCAGGGGCTAGACCGGAGGGGAGGCTTTTTGTGATCCTTTAAGTAAAGTCTGCTGGTGCGAGTCCTGTGGACCCGCACGACTTTACTAGGATACCCGTGGGAGTCTGGGGGCATTTTCTTGTCTGTGTCCCTGTGTGTCTAGTGTTGTGTTGTGTGAGGGCCCTTGCCTAGTCCACTCAGCACTGCGCTAGCACGTCTTGCTCTTGTTTTAGGGTCGCCAGGAGAGAGTCAGATACTTGGGATCTGAGTCTCTCAAGAGAGCACCCTTTCAATTAGAGTAATTTGGCGCACAGACTTGGGAACGTCCCTAGGCTAGAGCAGGTGGCTCAGCCCGGGTATCCGAAGCCTATATACTTCCGGCTAGACCTCTGCCACCTGGCAGATTAACAGCTAGGGGTTTATTATTTCTGATTGCTTGTTATTGTGCCACAGCTTACCGTTTTTGTGAGCATTGTGAGTCAGGGTGTGGCTTAGAGACTCTGTCCGAGCAGGCTTGCCTGACTAAGAGTGAGAAGCACACCTGTATGTGGTTATGTTGCGAGTTGCTACCTTTATTTAATTATACCTATGCCATTATACACTGTATGGCCTATCACTAGTATTTATTCCTGTTTATTAGTTGAGAGTTCTCTAAATCCGTAACGTACTATCTTTGCTAAGCATCAGATCCTACAGTAGCCGCATGCAGTTTAGAAACCTGCATCTTGTCTACCTGTACGATGTTTTGAGGACTGTTTGCTTTCACCTTCTTTCACGCAGGGGTGATTAGTTGTATTAATTAACGTAACGTTAAATGTACTTTCTTCTAGTTTGTTATTAAATTGTTTCTGCAATTTAATTCCGTTATCTATCTTTTCCTTGAAGCTTTAAGTCAACTAATTGTGTGATCTTTTATATAGCCTGCTTGACTATCAGCAGTCTATAGTGCGTGCACCCTGTAACCGAGTCATAGGATACCTCGTTGTCCATGCAAGACTCTTGACGGTTTAGGGTGGTTTGTTGCCTGGGTTTATAGATAAGGGTTGGATCTAGCGTTTTCCGTTGTTGCTTATTGCCGCATACCTAGTCCAATAGAAAGAGCCCAGTGTTTATATATCCCAGGACGTAACAATATTAGTACATGGAACTGAGAATAATTTACATTAGCCTGTGTGAAAGGCCGAGGTCTCGTTGAAATATTAACGCGATGTGGTATAAATATAATTAAATAATTAACTCAAACAATGCTTAACGCCTAAGTGTCGGCGCGCAACATAAGTCGAGTATAATAAATCTGGACTATCTGGCGGCGCTCGACATAGGTCGTGTGGCAATTTCAGCACGTAATGTTGCTGAGAGAGAGAGAGACAAGTGGTGGCAGGAGAGTAGCGAGCGTATGACTGCTCCAGACCACCGCGGCGAACCTACTGACACGAATCCCACCTCCTCCCTCCCTCTCTCACTCGCTATATACGGAATTGTATGGGGAAAGTGCCGAATTACATGCTTTTTGCACTCGCGTTGCGCGGTTGTTGCAAGAAAACTAGCCATCATAAAAGGATCGTTATGGTGTCATTGGAAAGCTCTGTTTATGCCCTTTCAGGGATAGATACTTGTTTTATGCTCTGGGTCTTATTTAGGCATGAAAATGATCACGTAAACAGCCCTATTTTGGCTAAAAACACCCCGCTGGGCGGTACATATAAATAAACCGCCTAGCCCGCTAATAAGGTGTTAATCTGAGTTTAAAGTCAGGAAGCATGAATACAATAGGTATGACTAAGAGACAAAATATTTAACACTGTCTGTGAACACTTATACAAGATAACATACCCTGCTAATAATATTAAACATAGAATAAGATCTGTTAGGGTGTTCACAGGTATTTATGTGTAGTGTGCGAGTATTATTTCTGAACGAATATATCTATAAACCTTAAATGCAACATAGGAATATATATTACACAGCATATAGATACATTAATCCCAGAGAGAGTTTGTATGTTCTCTCGATACGAGCAACGATTACTAGAAGGCGAGAATAATTAATCTCGGATGTTTACGTTAGATTGAACACATAGCATATCCTATCTAACCTTTGCAACAATCACCAAATGCATAAGAATTAACAAGAAGCACTTAATTTAGATTGAAGTATAGGAGAAAGCGGCCGTGCGAGATCTGGTCACAAGTGGCGACTAAGTGCGGTGTCTGTCTGCCTGTTTACACCAGGGGGGACTATACCTTCACACGGTATATCTAGAAAGGGTTACTTCCAGGTACGTCAACACACTCTCTCTGGCCTCCAGCACTCCTCGTAGCTTGTAGGATACTTTTTAAGGGGATTTCGGCTAGCCCCTACGGAAGTATTCTCCGAGCTGACTTGGTCACGTATACTCCAACACAGAAAACCTGTGCTAGACAGTGAATCAACTTTGCCTAACAATATCCTGTTTTTGATCAGGTAGTATTATACATTTCAGATAGTTGCATGGCATGGCTGATGCGTTTAGGAACATGAGAGGCATGAGAATTACAATGTTTGTATTATTGCTCGGTTATATAAAGTCTTAAAAATATAGTACATACATGATTATATTATGGGGAATGGTATTCGTTATTTATTTAATTTAGAAGTAAGTAGTAGAAAGCTTGGATAAGTACATGATCAATTATTTACAGTTTTGCAGGTTCCTAACATTTGTAGGCTTTTATGCATTGTTCTGGTTGTTAGATAGAATATTCTGGTTGTAGTTGTTGTCCCTCTTTGCGGTGGTAATGGTAGGTATTTCCGTTTGGGTAGATGGACGGAAACGGAGGTGGCTGATGTCCTAATTCCATAAAGTATGACTCGTCATAATCCAAGTCCGGCTCAGGTTGGGCATTCTGATCCGTTGATGAGGGCGGCCATTTTTTATCTAGCTCCCAGGGGTCATTAACGAGAGGATGTGGGCCGTAAACGGATGCGTATCCTAAGGGCCCAGGTGAATCTCGTGTTCTACCTGGGTATTCTAGGGGCGACTGGTGCAGGTGGTTCTTGGTTTTGAGGGTAGACTTATTCCTGGTTCTTATCCTGTTTGTTATGGCCGCAATTCTACAAGTTGATATTTGGGGCTCTTCTGGTTGCGGGAACGGGTTCTTTATTTCTTTTGGCATATCTTCTTTCAGCCCCGTCTTCTCATTAGTAGTGCCGGTAGGTAATATTAGTATTAGCAGGCCTAGAACTTGTATTAATTTTAACTCAAGTTAGGATTCATCTGTAGTAACACAGTTGGTTATTTTGTGGCCAGATAAGACAGCAACTTAAAGAAATATACCTTATATAGCTATAATGTGTGAGTATATATGGGTGTGTATGTACTGTGTTAATGATATATATATATTTTTTTTTTTTTTTTTTTTTTCTATATTCCAACTACTCCCTCTCGGGCATAGGATGAGAGCCTTTACACTACACCGCTGAACACGGTGAGGCCCGTGAGGTCTTGTTCCAGTCTAGGGAGTGAGACATGCGAAGCACCCCGTTTCGAAGCAACTCCATCTCTGAAGCCGCTTCACCCCTGCACTTCACCGTCTCATATCCCACACTCGGACCCTCACTCTCAGAATGCCACCTATTGAGTAATTAACTCACTAGGCATTGCCCTCCTGGAACATATTTTGAATATGGGAATATTCACACAATGCTATTTAATCAGGGAACAATGAGGGTATTTTTTTAGCATTTCGGTGTGCTGTGGTAATGCACTGAAACTAGGTACAGCACAAATTCCATCCCAATAATATCTTCCCATTGACATATTGGGATTCGAACCCGGGTCCATTGGATTACCAGTCCAGTGGCAAGACCACTCTGCCACACCTCCCCTTGTCTTCTTGTTTGTTAGCGTGTGCCTGTTTATGTGTGTATGGATAGTTGTCTGCATGTCTAGTTGTTACCTAGCGAGCTTTAATTGTGTTATTTTAGCTGGATATCAATATAAAAATGGCAAACTCAATTATACCTTTAACAGTAAATAGAACAGTTCAAGGCTGTATATTTAATTTTTAAATATATAACCACAACTACCTTAAACAGCATAAATACAAATAGCTATGTAACAGTCGGACGTGTAGGTAACTGTACGGTATATGTGACTGTGTGTGGCCAGATATGAAAGCTCCACGTTGTGGGTGGAAGAAGCGAGGAAGGAAATGAGTTTACGAGATCGCCAGGGGATCATCAATTTCCTGGGCTGGCTCTTTTGGCAGGAGATTAGCTGGTGGTCAGAAACTTTATCGGACCTGCTTTCTTCAAAGTTCTGTTTAGCAGTTTTATATTTTTGTTTTCATTAATGTTGTGTCGCGGAAATTATGTGATCGTTATTATATGTTCTAATGTTGTGTATGTTATGTTTGTAAACAGGATAAATAAAGACGTTTATAGGAACATTCTGATATAAATGTGTCTATACCTTCAAATTGTTCTGGGCTAGAAACTACGGTAATTTTATTTTGTCAGATTGTGATTATAATCTGCTCCCCGCTATACAAGCCAACCAAAGATGATTATTGGAAGCTTTTGATCGGTGTTCATGATATTCACAGTGCTACGTTGTCCAAGGAATTCACAAACATAATATTGGTAAAATGTTATTTATTTGCATGGTTAACTTTGCCCAAGACATGTATGGTACAAATGAGCGCCTTATAAAACACTTTATGTTTAGTTATGTGTATTTAATATTATTGTATTGCATAGTACTTTATACTTTGCATAAAACATTTGCATTGAATTGCCTTTCTTCCATTCGTATTTTTATAACCTTAGTTCCACAAATATTTGTATCTAAGTAATTATCCATCAACTTTCAATGTACAACATTTATGTTTGCTTTAACCAAAGAATGGCGAAGTTCCTTTCGGAATGCTCTACTGGGCGAATGTGATGATCCATCCAGAAGACCGACCATATAAACAAATAGAATAAGTAAATTCAAACATAATAATAAAACAAATATATATATTTATATATACGTGTATACAGTATATATAAGTATATATATATATATATATATATATATATATATATATATATATATATATATATATATATATATATATATTAATGTTTCATTTCCACTACCTCTTGCCTTCCCCTTACATGTGTGTTAAACCTCTCCTTCCTCTCCCCCACCCACCTTTTTCTCCTTCCTCCTTTATTGTAATTTATCGCCTCAATTTTACTCCTACTTCCTACCTCCTGCCTGAAATACATCCGCTCACCCTCCCCTACACTCTCCCCACCTCCCTCCTCCCCCTTACATGTGGTAGACAGCTGGTGGAGTCAGTATACCTCAGGCAAGCAATGACGGCACACCTATGTTCCGCTCCTTCATACACCTCCCCCCTAATTTCCTATCACAATAATACAGTTTTTCACTGGATATTTGCTTTTTTCACCTATGTTCTGGTTCTTAAATGTTCATATGTTCTAATATTATATAAGTAAAATATGTACATATGGAGCAGTATTGATGCTTTATATGGTAAATATAACACGTTTTGTCAGAATTGAAGCTAAATGTTTCGCACTGGCGGCACTTTAAAAAAACATGATTGACTCAGTTCCCGGGTTAAATGTAAATAAATGAAAGTTGCGAGTATACTGACATGTGTTGCTCTGGGTTCATATTGTCCAGTCCCAGTCTCGTTTTGTTTCCCATTTCTTCTATATTTCTTATTCGAGAGCAGGTGTGGGTGTGTACCTGGTAGTGATTATGCTTAGGAGAGAGAGAGAGACCCCAAGAAATGCCTTCCTCTGTGTGTACCCACTTTTCTTTTTCCAGTGGTTTGCTCTTTCTCTGGCCTCCATTGGCATTAATAGACGTCATATAAATCCTTTCCGTCTGCCTCATTGGATTTACTTTGCCTCTTCAACTTTAGCCATTACCCACTATAGCTTTCCTTTTATATAAAAACAGGATTTTCTTCCTGATCCTTTATGACACGTTTACCTTTATTTCTTTTCTGTATTAAATAATGTGTAAGAAGGAGACAAAGAGCAAAACTACCTATAACAAGTGTCCCCTCCAAGGTTTATTGTGATAATCTCAATAGTACATTTGTTATTTATTGTAAATTAACCTGAAGAGGGCTCAATATGAGCCGAAACTGGCGTCTCTCTACAATACAAACGGTTTTCAATATGCGAGTTTAATTTGTCCAGATGTATTGCTACACATTTAATTGTTTGTATCAGTTATTTTTTGATAGAACGGTTTATGCATATTCACTAATAGTATTACATTACATTACCGGACTGGAGTCGCCACTATTGTCAAATTAGCTTAGCAAATGTCATTAAGCCCTTCAATAAACGATGACATCATTTTAATTTGACTCTGGCTAACACAAGTCCATTACTTTCAGTTTAAGAAGTAACTCTGGGAATCAAAGGGCTTTTTATTATCTCTATTAACACTCTGTTATCCACATATCCTTCTTAAGCTGCAGTAATCGTCCATTGTTGACCAAATAAACTCAAAGTAGGCATCATCAATCCAAACTGTTTTTCTGACATCTCCTACGCTATATATCCTCATATATCTGTTCCCAAACACTCACTATATGCAATCACTATGTGAAGCAGGCACTGTCTATTTACAAATTACTCACCACAACACCAACTAAGCGTATGTATTATCCAAAACCTGCTCCTTACTCGCCACTAGATGTTTACTGTTCGCTTGGTCAAACATGGCTACTTTTCGGACGTCTAAGCAAGTTAAACACAAGATATATTAATATAATAAATGAATGACACATGAAGGCCACGCCCATAAGCAAGTGGAACACAGTTCGATACACAATTGACACATACCTGTACAGGCGAGTACCTCCCTTGGTAAACTATTCCACTCTTTAACCCCATTGTATGTGAAGAAATGTTGTGTCACATCTAAGGATGCCTTTTTTTCTAATTAAACTAATTCCATTACCTCAGGTTGCAGAATTGTTATTAATCGTGAACAGTGAACTGACATCTACTCTGTCAAATCCTTTAAGTATCTTAATACAATACACTTGATAATTTGGCCTCGCAACCTCCTTTTTTTTAGCGAGAACAAATAAAATTTCAGTAATCTTTTATAATAGGGCATGATTTCCAGAGAGGGAATTAGTTTAGTTGCTCTACGCTGCACATATTCCAGTTGTTTAATGTCTTTCTTGAGATACGCAGACTAGAACTGTACGCCATATTCAAGATGGGGTCTAACAATGCTTTTGAATAACTGCAAAATAATGCTTTCGTTTTTTATAGGTAAAATTTCTTTTGATAATTCCCAAGGCTTAGTTAGGTTTATTTGCCGCAGCCGCACATTGCTCTGAGGATTTTATGTTTTCTGATATTATAACCCTGAGATCTTTAACCTTCGATTCTGCTATTATTGGTTGGCTTTTCATTTGATAATCACAATTTTAGTTTTTTGAACCAACGGACAAAATTTGAAATTATTTTGTCAACATTAACCCTTAAAAAGCGGCTCCCCACATAAGTCGAGTTAAATAAAGCGGGACTATGTGGCGGCGCTCGACATAACTCGAGTGGCAATTTCAGCACGTAATGTTGCTGAGAGAGAGAGACAAGTGGTGGCAGGAGAGTAGCGAGTGTATGACTGCTCCAGACCACCGCGGCGAACCTACTGACACGAATCTCACCTCCCTCCTACCTCTCTCACTCGCTATATACGGAATTGTATCGGGAAAGTGGCTAATTACCTGCTTTTTGCACTCGCGTTGCACGGTTATTGCAAGAAAACTAGCCATCATAAAAGGATCGTTATGGTGTCATTCGAAAGCTCTGTTTATGCCCTTTCAGGGATAGATACTTGTTTTACGTTCTGGGTCTTATTTAGGCATGAAAATGATCACGTAAACAGCCCTATTTTGGCTAAAAACACCCCGCTGGGCGGTACATATAAATGAACCGCATAGGCCGCTCGTAAAGGGTTAAAGGCCATTTGCCACTTTTCTGACCAATCCACTATTTTACTTAAGTCGGACTGTAAGCTATTGCTGCCTTCCTCACTCAAAACTATGTTCCCTATTTTTGTATCGTCAGCAAATTTGGAGATAAAGTTATTCAGACCTACATCAATATTAGCCTATATATATACTGTATATGATAAATAAAACAGGACCGAGGACCGATCCTTGAAGCACACCGCTGGTAACAGGCACCCAATCTGATGCTATACCATTAATATATATATATATATTTTTTTTTTTCCTAAGTTGCTGTAGTCTCTCTCCAGTGCCTCCGGGTGTTTTGTATGGATTAATCTTGCTGGTATTTTTGCACCCTGGTTGGAGACTTCGGCATCTCATATAATAATAATAATAATAATATTAATAATAATAATAAAAACTCTTTGCTTTCTGTTTGCAAGCCAGCTTGTAATCCATTGATATTTATTACCCTATATTTTGAGTATTTCTTATTTGTCAAATGATTTATTGCGAGGTACCTTCTCAAACGCCTTTTGAAAATCTAGGTAGACTATGTCAAGCGCCTTAGGTCTGAAATTACTAGGTTAGGCTCGATCACCCTTCTTGTGAATGGGTGTAATGTTGGCAGTTTTCCAATCATTAGGGACGCAACCCTGCTGTAGTGGTGAGTTAAATATAATGATGAGAGAGAGAGAGAGAGAGAGAGAGAGAGAGAGAGAGAGAGAGAGAGAGAGAGAGAGAGAGAGAGAGAGAGAGAGAGATAACTTAGGATTTCTATTTGTCATGCCCTTGATTATATTAATTATAATCACAACAGGCGTATTGTTCTACTGTAAGACCGGCCTACCTTCAACTAGATTTTAACAATCTTTGTATTTCACCAAATGGGTTTAGTATGACTTGGAAAATGTTGGTGCATTGTGCCATTTGCTTCTGGGATATTATTGAATTATTGAAATGCTTAAGGGTGTGGAGTGAATCTGTAACCAATGCAAGCAAACATGTGATATATTAGGAATGATAATCATACTCTGACAATAATGTACAACACACATCAGTATCTACGTGATTATACGTTTTTTGGACGACCCCAGAACGATCCGATTTATATTTGGTTAAGGCGCAAGCTATACTGAAGTTTGGCGTTCCACTTTATGATTCCGACCATTTCCTGCAGGGCCCTGATAAAGTTGGGGACTATTGAGTCGGGCACAGGTTTGGCCCACACATAAACATTAGACCTGATACAAGTTGGGAGCAGAGAGTGGAAGTGAGAGTGAGCAGTGAGAGTGAGAGGAGGATGTGGGGAGGGTGGAAGTGAGAGTGAGAGGAGGATCTGGGGAGGGTGGAAGTGAGAGTGAGAGGAGGAACTGGGGAGGGTGGAAGTGAAAGTGAGAGGAGGATCTGGGGAGGGTGGAAGTGGGAGTGAGAGGAGGATCTGGGGAGGGTGGAAGTGAAAGGGAGAGGAGGATCTGGGGAGGGTGGAAGTGAGAGTGAGAGGAGGATCTGGGGAGGGTGGGAGTGAAAGTGAGAGGAGGATCTGGGGAGGGTGGAAGTGAAAGTGAGAGGAGGATCTGGGGAGGGTGGAAGTGGAGTGAGAGGAGGATCTGGGGAGGGTGGAAGTGAGAGTGAGAGGAGGATCTGGGGAGGGTGGAAGTGAGAGTGAGAGGAGGATCTGGGGAAGGTGGGAGTGAGAGTGAAAGGAGGATCTGGGGAGGGTGGAAGTGAGAGTGAGAGGAGGATCTGGGGAGGGTGGGAGTGAAAGTGAGAGGAGGATCTGGGGAGGGTGGAAGTGAAAGTGAGAGGAGGATCTGGGGAGGGTGGAAGTGGGAGTGAGAGGAGGATCTGGGGAGGGTGGAAGTGAAAGGGAGAGGAGGATCTGGGGAGAGTGGAAGTGAGAGTGAGAGGAGGATCTGGGGAGGGTGGAAGTGAGAGTGAGAGGAGGCTCTGGGGAAGGTGGGAGTGAGAGTGAAAGGAGGATCTGGGGAGGGTGGAAGTGAAAGTGAGAGGAGGATCTGGGGAGGGTGGAAGTGGGAGTGAGAGGAGGATTTGGGGAGGGTGGGAGTGAGAGTGAGAGGAGGATCTGGGGACGGTGGGAGTGAGAGTGAGAGGAGGATCTGGGGAGGGTGGGAGTGTAGTAGACAGGGGTAGTAAGGTGAGGGGAGGGAAGTGCAGGACAGCAAGGTAGGTGTACAGTCAACTCCTTTAATCCGCAGCTACTCAGAATATTTGTAAGTTTAATAAAAGCTTAACAGTTAATGCATGAAATAAGTTTGCAATATATACAATGGAAAAGGGATGAATCTAGAAATATATATATAAACGATATAATACTGTTTCCTACAATAATCTGCAAAACACAAATATTGCGATAATTGCAATTTCTGAGACTGCGGATTAAACAAGTTGACTGTACATTCGCCTGCACAAATTTATGGTGCACAACAATGTGATATCATTAAAACATAGAACAGTGAATGAGAGAAACACCGATATACGCACATGTTTGAAGGGAATGTTTCAAAAATATTCCATGAGCTTATCAAATATTGTTGAGTAAAATATGAACCACCTTTCACTGCAAACTACTGTACCGGCGCTCATAAACAATCCTGGACCTTTCATATTTGTATGTGTGGAAGTATATCTTGGGAACCGAATTTATGAATATAGTGTTCTATACATCAACTATACAACACTTTATATATTGAAAAGCTGGTTCCATCCAAAAATCAATTCCAATAGGATGCCCACGAATTTATATAGCCTAAGTGAGCGTACATGAAGGCAGGAATGTGGAGGAAGGGAAGGGGAAGAGGTTAGAAGGAGTACAAAGGAAACAATTAGCAACATATATATTAATCCTTTCGAGGCTGCTTGTAGCCTACCTAACCTATGTGAGCAAAATATAACGGTAGCTCAATACATAGTGCTGCTATTCGTTTGTAAAGGCATTTAATCGTGGATTAAGAGCGATATAATTATGTATCTAGGCGTATTTTGAAAGGTTTAACAGTACTGCATTAAATTACATGACTGGGTAGTCCATTCCATAGGTCTACCACTCAATTGAAAATTAAATGCTTTGCCTCATGGGAGCCAAACTGCTTTCCGATTATCTTGCAACCATTTCCTCTAGTGTCATTCGAATGATCGATTGTGAAATATTTGTTGACATCCATATTGTCAATACCTTTAATAATTTTAAACACTTAACTTACGTCCCCTCTCAGCCTGCGCTTTGTTAGACATTCTTCATAATATTATTACTGTTGTGTCGCTCTCCGATGTATTATTTCCAGTTTATCTATGTCATTTTCATAATATGGACACCAAAATTGTACACAGTTTTCCAGATGGGGGAACCAAATAATGATATAAGGTGAGAAATATATTTTTAGATTTTTATTCAAACGATCTTCCAATGAAGCCAATAATTGTGTTTGTTTTCTTAACTACTTCGGTATATTGTTGGCTGGGCTGAAAAGTACTTGATATTATTTCTCCTAAGTCAGTTTCTTTATCAGTATTTTGAGTTGACTACCATTCATTGAGTAGTTTGGATTTTCATGTTTGTATCCTTTATGTAATACTTTACATTTGTTGGCACTGAAACTCATTTGCCAGGTTTGGGCTCAATTTGCTATTTTATCTAAATCATTTTGGATCTGTTGAACATGCAAGGGAGATATTACTATGTTCACTATTTTGATATCATCTGCAAATTTTGAAATAGTATATGAAAGATCGTCATCGATGTCATTAATATAAATTAAGAAATGAACTTATCGTACGGTAGTTACAAGGTAGTGATTTGTTTCCTTTTATGAAAACAAGCTTTACATTAGCTAATTTCCATTCAATGGGGACAATGCCACTTCACATTGTATTGTTAAAAAGTAGTGCTAATGGTTTTGATATCTCAGACTTTAGTTTGTTTATGCTGTTTATTATATCTACTTCCTTGATTACGATATCACTTACAACATCATTATTGTTTATTATAGATGGTGTGGCATGAGGAATTTAATTAAGATTTTCTTCGGTAAAGACTGACGCAAAACAGTTATTGACACTATTACTCATCTGGAGTTCATCATCGACAAGATTTTAATTAGTAAGTGGTCCGGTATGAAATGTTATCACCTTTTTGCTCCTAATACTGACTATATACATAGAATTATTTTGGATTTTACTTACTTAAGCTTGCAATACGGGATTCCAAATTGTTCAGACTTCGTTTAATCAGTGTTGTGTCATTCCGTCGGAAAGTAAGATAGATTAACCTCTCTGATTCATTATTCGTTATATTGAAAGTATTGTGGCCATTTTCTTTGGCATTTAGACAACTTTTAATTTGGGTGTTCCACCATTTAGTCTTATTGTTTCGAGTTGTGCGTCAATTTGTCATAGGGATGCAAGAAATAATGGCATTATTATATATTCTGAGGTGTTCCATATCTCATTACCATCACAGATGTGGTTTATGAAGTTGCAATCTGTTTGGCAGAAATAGTCCGTAGTTTATTGATATTTTTTTTTGTTTATGTATTTGGGTACCTTTTCGTTACTCTCCATTGATTTATTGATTTGGAATTAGATGTTGAATGTGATTGAACGATGATCAATTGTACTAAATTCATTTCCTACTCTCACTTGGTTTAATAAGTCGTCTTTAGTCGCAAAGATTGGATCAAGAATGTTGTTACCCTGTGTTGGATATTGAAGAAATTGCAATAATGAACTTTCTAGCAGATTCGAGTACAGGTACGATCCTGTGTTAGATGTTAGAGATTCACCCCATTGAGCTACTGTCAAGTTGAAGTCTTCAAAAAGTACGACCTTATCGTTATCACTAATTTAAGAAATTTGGTCATAGATTTTCCTGTCAACAAGGTTGATTGTCCAGGGGGGCGATATATTAGTCCAAGGGTTATCTTTTCTTAAAACGTATTTTTCAAATTAACATGAATTATGTCAATGTTATCTATAGATGGTTTTACAAAAAATACATTAATACCCTGGAGAGAGTTGTTGCAGTTGATTTGCGAATTTGCTTGATTTCCGGAGTATATTATGTTGTAGAATGTTGGTGGATATCCGTTTACATCTCTGGCTGTCCTCGGTCCTCGCTGTCCTAGATCCGCATCCCAGGCTGTCCTTGTTGACTTCGGATCGTGTCCGAAAATCCTTTACGGCATTGTTTAGCAGGCGACTGAGTCGCGCTGCTCCCACCTGGTTCAGATGGACCCCATTATCTGAGAATCAATTATCTTCGTGGAAGAATGAGTCCCAGGTGCTGACAAAACCGATGTTCTCTTCCCTGCAGAGATTCACAAGACGACGATATATACTGGGGGCTATGTTGAAGAACCGGTTCTCTACACCGATCCTCGGGACAAACCCTGATACGATGATCTTTTGCGACTTTTCTTGTACGATTTGATCTGCTTCCGGTATTTCTGCATAAGGTCCTCCGATCGGGTCCGTTTTGTGTGTGTGTGTGTGTGTGTATGTGTGTGTTAGATATTAGAGCCGTACCAGATCTCAAAAACATTGGATGGACAAATATATTGGAATATCCGCACATTCACTGTTATGCTTCATAACATCATAACTAAGAGAACATATTGGAATACATTAGCAGGCTGATACACATGTCTACACATTAATTATCATGTTTGCTTACATAGTATTTCAAGCGAAGTATATATAAATGATAACATTGAGTTATGTCACACTTACTATGTTCTAGTTCATAAAACTTTAGCATGTCGCCTATTGATTAAAATTGTTCACTTGAACAACCATATAATTGCATAACCCTTTTCGCTTCAAAAGAAAGCTGAATCATTAAAACTCTGGATTATAGAAACTGGATAGTAATTGATTTATTTATTTATGTATCTATTTGTTTATTCTATATTCCAACTACTCCCTCTCGGGCATAGGCTGAGAGCCTGTACAGTACATTCAACCATTCTACATTGAACGAAGAAGCCTTTGAGGTCTTGTTCCAGTCTAGGGGTGAGACATGTGAAACACTTTTTAGCTGCAACCAGCCCCTGCCATCTTGCCTTCGATGGATGCATGGGGCTCAGTTGCTCACTCACTGCTCGAAGCAGCTCCATCTCTGAAGCTGCCTCGCTCCAGTGCTTCTCTGTCTCTCTTCCTAGATTCGGACCCTCACTCTCAGAACGCCACCTATTGAGCAATGAATTCACAAATACGGTCATAAATAATCAGAAGAAAAAACAGTAAAAGGTCAGAACTTGTGAATTTAAACACCACATGAGGAGGAGCAGTTTATTGACAACGTTTCGCAGATAGCTTCTTCAGGTCACTAACAGACCCCGCCGCCCCAGACATACAACAATGGCCAACTTTGTTAGCACAACTAGATGAAGCCTAATCTCAGTCAGAACTGGTAACACTGTGTGACGCACCCCAGTGCTGGGCAACGCAACCTGATTGTACTCCTTGGTACTCCACTGTACCGCCCGTGATCTGGCTACCGTCAGCCGCTATGTATATTGAGTGTGACAACTTATAACTATGTTCTTTGTATCTCTGCAAAGGTCTCGTCATGTGCTAACCAGTGGTGGGTTTTGTTTTAAGCCATGTCGAGACCTTCCATTTAATATGTAGTATCAATAGAGAAGTTGATAGATAAGACAATGAGAGTTCAGAGAGAGAGAGTGAGTTAGGCTTCAGAGCAAGAGGGTAGCAACGCGCCGCGCTGCCGGCCGGGTGGTTGCCAGACGTATGGACTGGTTGGCAGCCTTGCCCTTATAGCTAGGCGCGATAGGGTTGGTAGTCCATTGTTGCCTGCCTGGGCTGGGCCCATGTTGTCGTACAGCACACTGCCTGGAGGTTGGCTGCGTGTTCTATGACCAGGTTGCCTAGAACCTTTGAGATTCTAACATCCCTTGCCCTCTCTCCCAACTTCTCACTGTTGCACTCTTTCTCTCTGACGACATTACTCTCATTTCATTCTTCTCTCTATTTAAATGCATAACCTTCCCTTGAGGTCCTAAAGGAGTTTCAGCACTCACCTCTCGTATTACTCTTAGGACAAGCATATATTTACATGTATTAGATTTAAGGGGTTAATGTGAACAGCGATCTTCTTGATGAGGATAGTTGGTGAACGTTCTACATGTTCACGAGTTATATGCCCCGCTCATCATCCCATTTGTGACTAGACTGGTGCCATGTGTAAGAGCCCGACCATGCCCAGGAGTTGTCTGTAGAGGGACGAGGACTTAGCCTTGATTTGCATACCGAGCCAGGAGCGAGTGTAGCACCCGAGACTACAGCTCGCTCGTAGTGCCGGTATAGTAGAGTAACGTAATTTATCTGCCCTTGTGTTCTCTACAGTCTTCTCCTGGGTTCTCGCTTTCGGTGCTGGACTCGTTGTTCCTGTGACTTGGCCTGCTAGCTAGAACACATGGGGATGATGAGTGGGATATATCTTTATTTTACTATGCATTGCAGCTCTCTTTAAGTATATATCTATAACACTTTACAATACACATTACTCACACACAAGACAACACTATTAATACTTTCATGTATCAATTAACTGCACTGTCGTTTTGCTGCTGTGTCCGGAGTTCTGTTGCGTAGGGCGCATACGGACTCGGAGGGGAGACAGAGTGAGAGAAGCGAAGTAGCCTATGCGGTAGTAGGCTACCGGCGCAGTACTGTTGCCTGCAACCTTTTAGTTATTCCAAGTATAGATTCATTATTATAATAAGTGACTACTATTTATGTTCCTCCCATGTGTATTATTAGGTATCTACTGGATCATGAACATCTTGTATGCTACATGCTAGTGCATGTTAGTAGGGGACAGTTAGTGTAGTGCACGCGCTTTCAAGTAGGCGTGTACATTTGTCATTTAGCATTTCACTGTCATACCTTTAGCCTGCTTCTATTCTACATTATTAGAGGCTTAATATTAACGTAGTTTCTTGAGTATTGCATTTCTTTAGTAATATCGTAACCTATAAATGTCTGAGGGAGTTTAGCCTCATAGCCTACCCCTGTTGTACACTTTCGCCGAGTTAAGGTACCTCGTTACCGTAGACGATAACTCTGTAGGGCGTTGGTGCTTTTGTTGTCTGGAGCATATAGTATTTGGGACTGGAATCGAGCGTGTCGTTGTCACTTAAGCCATTTCTGTCCTACGATCAAGAATCCCGAATATGTATTGCCGATCCAGCCGTAACAACTGTAATATATTATTCTCTCGGGGCAGGATTATATCATTATTATAGATGGACGTCTGCAGTTCAAAGTTTTGTATATTTATCTCAATATATATCTTGAATTAATTAAAGCTTAAGTGTTCATGGGAATGGCGGGAAAACAATAATGGAATGTGGAGACATATATATTTGAACAACTCCTGATGATAAAAACAAGACTGTGAGCATTACGTAGTGAACCTCCGTAATGTAATCTTTATGTTTCGAGTAGTTTTTCAAAATAGCTCGCCAATGTATCCTACTTGTTCCTCCAGATATTGTCCATACATTCCGAATTACGACTGTAAGTGTCAATATATTCATACCTGGATATACAGTTTGATGAAGGATATAAATATTGGTATACTAAAACTCCTTGGTTTGTAAAAATAGTTCTATCATCACTTCACATGATTGGCTCTAGCTATATTATTGGAAAGGTCAATTAATAATAGTAAGACTTTATCAATTTATTCACTGATACTGACTTAGCTGTATTGGTCTTAAAGTTATATTAGCTTGCATTTTAACACACCCATGTAATAACTGTGTTATGTATATATGAAACTAAACATACGTGTTGTGCGACTAAGAGAAGCATATTTTTGGTGTCTTCTTTATTCCATATATTTCCCCAGATTATATAAACAATAACATAATCTATTTTTATTAACTTCACCAAACACCTCTATTGAAATTAATGAAAGCACATGTGCGATCCACCAGGATTCGAACCCGGGTTATCACACACAGATTGTTGACACCTTAACCATCAAGACGGTTAAAGGTTTATGCACATGCCTACGACTTATTATCCATTCTCGAATACTGGATATTAATCTAATCATGTTCATACTCCCACTGCACCATGGTAGTCTAATGTTTAAGTGAGAGGAAAGAATATTCATGGGGCACAGATCATATAGACCGCCCTCGCTACGAAATACACATGTGAGACAACATTATGCAGAACCAAAAATCTGTGTAGAGGTAAGCAGAAATATGGTAAACTACTGCCCTATGTATACGTCAACCTTCCAGCCCCAGGTGTTGTAAGGTAATATAAAGGGGAGCCGTGCGAAGGGTCATTATAATAAATTTAAGCCAAGATAAGGACGGGATGCACATCCGAGCCGAGAGGAGAGAAGTGGATGGGGAGGGAAGGAGCCCGGCGCTGAAACTATAGTGGGAAGAAGATACAGTTGAGGAGGTGAGAAGAGCGTATAAGAGAAGCAGAATTAGAGAGCAGTGAAGGAAACAGAGATACGTTAAGAAATATAATTATAACAAGTGGATGAGAGAGGATAAAGAGAAACGTCAAGACTGAATTAGAGGAAATGGATATGGTAGAAGTGAATGCAGAGACTATTATGATGATAAGAACACAATCAGAGATAAATGTAAATTTTGAAAGAAGAGACCTGGGTGAGAAGGAATGAATGAAAATAAACATAATTAAAGTGTCGATGAGAGGGACTGCGGGAGATTGTTATCCAATGTTAACCTAAGCGTATAATGTTCAATGAATGGCACAAACTATATTAATGGCCAGTAACACTTAAATCTCTCCAATATTCATTTGTTTCTAGAGATCTGCTAGCTATGAAAAGACAGAAGGCAAACTCTCATTGACGGAGCAAATGATCTTAAGACTTGGTGAAAGTACAGGTCCTAACGAAAAATTCTGTGGTAAGAGAGATCGGTCAACTTTTCCATTAGAACCATTTTGGTGCAGTGATTAAATTATCAAGCAATGAGGTGGTATTATATTTGTGAACATATAAAATACTTAGATCCATAAACCAAACTATATAATCTGTACCAATATTAATGCATGTATATTATGCATAAAGTGATGTTTAACTGCTTCCCGGCAGTGCCCGTCTAATCCACTTATTATGTGTCCTGGGAGTGAGGCAAGGGAGTGCAGGCAGTGCAGGACCCCTTAGTCCGTCACCCACCATGGCTGGGCATGCACTGACATAACTGTCACATCAATGCAGCGTTACCCATAGCAAAAAAAGCTAAAACAAAATAAAAAAATTGCGATTTTGGCCAACATTTGCAATATCGTTGCTTGATTTTGAAAGTTTCTGAAAATTGTTGCCAAAGAAGTATTATTTGTGGGACTCCTGGTATGTTAATTATTTAGTCTCGTTACCCTTAATTGAATTGCTGTAGTGTTGCATTCACTATTCATTCACTCAACCTGTGCAATCATTCATTCACTCAGGTTACTCAAACGGCAGGCACTTATCACTCGGTTCTCGATGTGTAAACTTCTTCTGTATGCGACTAAGTGTATTATAATAATATGAAAGAAAACAATAGGGACATATTATAACTCGCCCATGACTTTTCCCTCTTCCACCAGTGATTAAGTTTCCCAAAGACATATCTTTGAAGCTCCAGTTTCAGAAATAATTATATTACACACAGCTAAGAACCTCTAAGTAACATACTAGGTATAATTGTTGCTTTCGTTCATCGATATGTACACTTATAAGCTGGAACAGAGACAGATGCAAAGAAACCGTTTTGTACAGAAATATCCAAGCAATACATAAAACACATTTGACATGGACATTAAATCACTCTCATGTCACGCTTTAAACTCTTACCATACCTTCAGTTTTATGAGTTCCTATCTTTGACAAGCAAATCAAAGTAAACACAAATGAACTGAGAGGGAATACAAATTGTATGGTTTGGGTTAGAGTTCTAATATAATTATATATTATGGAGGTTTAGCATTAATGTTGTGCATAACTGTATTACCTATGTCAGCCATTTCTAGCATCGATAAAACCTACATCACTAGGGAAAATGTCATGATCAAAGGAAAATATTATAGTTTTAATGAAATATGATTAAGCTTATTCAGTGAAACTCGTTGCAGCTACATTAGTTACAGAGTTCATGATCACCTCGAAATCTGTTAATCTAATGTGCAAGTGGTGCTGCCTATCCGTCTTCTCTGTCCGTTCATTCATCTTGCCACTTTCAAGCTCCAGAAATCCCTCCAATACAGTTGTTCTCAAGCAATGCTCTTATTGATATGTCAGTGCAAATGTTCTGGGGTCAATGTCATTCAATACAATGGTCGAATACTTCTTCTAATTCGTCTCAAGTTATAGATACTATCAATTAATGTTAACAAATAGCTTCCCTAAGTTGTTAACTTCATAATCACATGATATAATAGAACAAGTTAACGTAGAGTTACCAAAATGATTCGTAGCCTAAAGAACAAACCATACGAGGAGCGTCTTAGATAATTAAATCTATTTCCTTTAACCCAGCGTAGATTAAGAGGCGACTTGATTCAATTGTTCAAAATCATCAAAGGCATCGACAATATGAACAGTAGTAAGTACTTCACTATCGACCAATCTAATTACACGCAGGAAAAACGGTTGCACAATTATTGGTATATCTTATAACTCACACGAATCTAAAAAATTCTTCTTCAATCGAGTTGTCAACTTGCGGAATGGGCTTCCTCAATACGTCATAGACTGCAGCACCGTTGATTTTTTTATACTTCGCCTAGACAAATATCTTGTCTCAAACCTGCAAATTACTGCGTTTGTAAATGAATAACTATATTTTATTCCCCCCTCAGATTCATCAAGGATTATTGCCTATATATATTATTAAGACGTTACTCTTTTTTTTCCCAGATATATGAAAGATCATGTATTATTATGTTCACTCCACCAACCGATTTTACTCTTAAACTCAATTAATGAAATCAACAAATACATGTGGCAGTCCATTACTGTGTTATGTTACTAACCCATCTGTCCCCTACTAACATCCTAATCTGCCACGGACATTAGCTCCAGGGCAGTATTTCCCATTCCAATTTTTCCTTACCAACTCTAACCCACTGTTTGGACACTGGATCCTCAGTGTTTTGGAGGACAAGCAGCCTAGAGGGGTCACAAGACCTGTTGTTGCTTGATTGCCTTTGTACTCCTTTGTACTGGAAAACTTCCAATACGTTAAACATAATGTTTAGTGATGTAATATATAATATAGACATTATATGTCGAATTATTATTGGTTAAACTTTGGCTGCGGGCATATTTCCGCCATATTAGGTCTCATTCAGGCACTCCTGATTGATAGGGCAAGTGTCTGAATGAAATTAAATGTAGTCAGCCAAAAACTAGAAGGAAATAGCTTTAAAATGACACCAAAACGAGCATCGTAGCTCGTGGGCTTCACCCATAGCGCTTCCATAGACAATGAGCAAATTATCGCTAATGTCGCCCTACATTTGCCTTTGTCAGCTCTGTATATCTCGCGAGACTCTAACTCAGAGCCCTCAGTGCCGCGGCCAGCTGGCTGGGGGAAGAACGTGTGGCCTGTTGTGCTCCCGCTCCCTTGCACTCGATTCTACAGGCTTTAACCCTGCTCAGGTAATTTCCCAGAAGTGTGGCGAAATTAGCAATGTGGCCCCATATGGTTACCGGCACTTTAAACGGCTCTCACCCGAAAACTAATTGATGGATTTTTATTGTCTTGTTACCAATAGAAACTACAATTAATGCTTAATATTATGTTAAGAGCAAATTACACTACTGTAAATATTAAGTCTATGAAAATAAATAAAAAATGAAAAAAGGGTCAAAACAAGTGAGGCATATCTCATACATTACATAAGCTGGATTAATTAGGTTGCAGGGCTGTGGAGGGGATGGCTAAGGGTCTAGGGTGACAACAAGGCAGAACTCGGGGGCTAAACAAAAAATTGATACAAAGGGGAAATTTGTAGTACACATTTGGGATTATGAACCCCATATGGTGACCTGAGAGGTTGGTACAGGAAAGGGGAGGAGAGAGAGCGGCGGCTCACACCCTCTCCCAGTCGTAGGACGATGCAGACTGACTGCTCGTCGTCGTAACTTCTTGCCATCGGCCTCCGGCTGTGAAATATTCGCGAAAATCGTGTTTTACGCATGCGCGCAGACCCCATATGGAACAAATATGCCTGAGCAGGGTTAAAAGCCTATAAATTGCTGTAAATTGCCATGGCGTTCCGGAAAGTCTCCCTCAGGCAAAGGGTTAAGCGATTATATATATTATAATGGTATGGTTTCCTAAGTTACTAGTTAAATCACTCTGTTGTTTACTTGTTAGATAGAAAATAACCTTCAGTATTCCTCAATAGAATTTGGATATGTGACTAACCCTCCCTATTTTTTAAACATGTACTGTAAGTGGGATGCTACCAACACTATAATGGACGAAGATAATGGATTGCATATTAATGTGTGATAAGAGACTAAATACCATCCAGCTTCAGAAAGATCGCTATTTGTTTCTGCTTATTTGGTTTTATGAACATTTTTGGTAAGCACTTTAGTGAAATCTTAAAATATGGGGCTAACATTTCAATTATTAAGAAGAGCGAGATTAAAAACAACCATGTATCATTATTTATGAAATATGTGTTATCGTTTACTGAAAAGGTGGCCACCCATAGCTCGGTTGTGAGCTAAAATCATTGCATCACAGGGTCACGTTTCAGTCAATCCGTGAATTATTACTGCATGGTATAAACCCTTATCCTCATTCTCCTTCACAAGAGATGGCTTGATACTGGCGTTGGGTTTGATCCCATCCTGCCTTCTTACGTCATTATTCCATCAGATGAGAAAACCGTCTTTGTCACCGCCACCTTCACCCAGACCCCATCTCGTCTGACCACACATGTTTACTCAGTTTTTACCAAGACGTTTCCTCTCTCATCACCCGACTAAGTTTCCAGGGTATATTTTCATGCACAGTGGCAGAGGAAACCAGATGAAAACCACGGCGTGTGTCTTGGTTACCGGCCAATTCACCGACAAGCCTTTTTGTCACACTGAGGTTAAATAGTGTTTCGGTATATGAGGTCTGATTAAGTTAGGGTAACCTGTACATACCAGAAGCTACATTACACAAGATTATAGTTTGGTTTGGTAACATTTGGGCAAATATGCGCTTCTGATTGCAATACATGATATGGAATAAATCACAATTGAATCTGCTGCGTTATCTATGATTAAATTCAATGTTTGCACATGTGTCAAGCATCTCCCTATGTCCACTTCCAATACCTTTTCATTAACTTTAGATCGTTAATATTATATATAAAAACATCCCTGAATAAAACGAAACATTTGGTCTCTAGATAAGTGTCCATTGCCACCTGCGGCAAGTTACGTGACCTGAAAGTTGGCAACCCTTACTCACTTCCCAGTTTCCATCCTTTGTGCCCGGCGGAGGTGGGCGCCTGGTGCGGTTCCTTCGTTATTCTGTGTTTGTGTTCGTGATTCGTAGTGAGTGAAACATTGATATAGTCCGTGAGGGGCACTGAGGAAAAAGGGGATATAATTAAGACGAGGTTGTAGGGTGAGTGTGATTATTGGCTTGGTTCAACTCGGCGTGTTGGTCTCTTTTTCCCGTATCAAGTTTCCTCGCTGATACGTCGCCTCCCTCCCACTTAATCCCTCCAGCTTTTCTACCCACATAGCACCCTTGTATCTTGCTTTATCTGTCCAACACTTCTTTATTTATATATGGCCTATTCTCACCACGTCCGCCTGCCCCTTGTCCCCCCCCCCCCCCCCAGCCTTGTTTACCTCCTATTTCCCTCTACACCACTCACCAATTTCTTTACCACGTTCCCCCTATCTTATTTTTCGCGCTGCAGTATGTGTTCTTCCTCTATCAAACAAAATGTATACAATTTGTTTATGTTATACTGTAAATTGTGCTTTGTCTTCTTGGCCACCTCCCTTCCTTACCCTGCTCTCATACTTCATT